>JAOTOM010004682.1:277500-398088 GCA_034440615.1 Ashinkailepas kermadecensis | reverse complement strand
ATATATATATATATATTGAGTTATTTTATGCGCCTCAATTTTAGATATACTGCTTGACCTACAATCCAAAATATGTTCGGCCGCCGCTGTTTCCGTAGAATTTAACGTGCCGGGTTGTAGGTATTTTGGTCACGTCAGGAGCGAGCTTGGCGCAGTGTTCCCAGAATTGCCGCCGCGTTATATCAGTTCATTGGTTTTCATTTCACGGTAGCACTGGCTAGCAGCGAAGCCGGCCAGCGCTGGTCGCTCGGGGCTTCAGTGCCGTGGCCCTATTGACTGATGGTCTGAGGGACTTCTTGCGTGAAGTTTACGTGCATTGCCCGTGAACGCAAACATTGCCGTGTGTGACCAGTGTACATATATGTGCGTCGTGGGGGTGGGTGGGTGGGTGGGGGGTGGGGAGGAGTGTGTGCGTGGGCATTAATGTGGTAGGCTGGCCAAATGCAGTACATGCACCTATGGGCGCACAAGCTGCAAGAAACTGGCGTCCAATTTTCCTGTTGTGTGCAATTGAATTATGGGAAAACCGACGAAGGAAAACTAAGTATGAGGCCTATCATAGAAAGCCACACATTTGGTGCAGTATGTAGTATGAGTTATAAATTATATCGTCAACAGATATTTATCTAATTATGTGCAAATCCGTATCTAAGACGCAAGTGACATGCTCGTCATCAAGTCAAGGTGTTCAGGCGTAATATGACCCACAGGGGCCCATCGGGGTAAGCCTAAAATTGAAAGATAGTATAAGCTAGACATGGATAATGAGACACACTAATCAATACTATATTCAAGGTTCTCAAGAAACCACCTACCCCAGCATATCTAGCCCCTTTTACCCAGTCTAGATCGACCGATCGATGCTCGTTTGCTTACCTCACGACTCGGACCAGACTTGACGTGATCTCGGTCTAGAATCATCACCTGCATTGATGTGGGATGAGCTTTTGCCATTTACACCCGAAAGTATATTTGGACCTCTGGGCGGTTTTTCTTGGGCGTAGCAACGTAAGCGCATAGACGTACACACACTACGCATGCAGTGGAGCTTTCAGTTCGCAACACACTGCAGGACAGTTTTAAGCACGCGCTTGCTGTCAGATCCACACCGCAGCTCACGTAGACACGGCGGGGCCGATCCAAGTATCCGGATCTGTGGCAGCACATCCCCTCACCCAGCTGTAGCGCCATTTTCAAATGTGCTTGAGGTCTCAAATACTTCTTTGTCCTAACGTCGAAGTATGCTGTACTAACTTCTGGTAGCATGTGATGCTATTTCCATAATACAGGAGACGAACTTTCATTCTTTTTCACGACGCCCTCAGTGATATCGACCGTTCAGCTCTTTGTAGTAACTTTCTCACGACGAACGGTCGTGGGAAGCCGAAATCTCAAGACGGGACTGATATTTGAGCCCAAGACATCATGACAGTCCCGCGGAAACACGCTACTGTCACGGACAGACAGGCCACAGGGCTGCCGTCCCCCTCCAGCCTCCCCAATACTCAGCCAACACTCGGCGCTGACTGCCGGCCGGGGTTAACATCTTCTGCCATTGTTCTAGATAGCTCGAGAGCCAAGCAACGCAGCGTTTTCAAACTTACGATATCCCTCTGGCTATTATTTTCACATATCGTGTCAAAGATATGCATCCGAGGTCAAGCCAGGTCACCAGCTATGACGTCACCAAAAAGGTCATGTTTTCTGTTTCGCCACTCTGAGTTTCATTTTCCAGCTCCTGTCGGTGTACAAGAGTTACAACATGTGTGTTTGCCCAAGTATGGGTTAGAGTGGCACAGGAAGTCAACATGTACTAACGATAATCAATGCCGAACATACTGACCTCATTCGTGGTTATTAAGCTTGGTGGGAACAGAACATAGCAGGTTGGATAACTTACGGAACCCAACTGTATCTGATTAATGTTAAATGCAGATGACGAGAACGAATCATTATGATGTGACGAAAAGTCAAGCACACGGACCTTTCTAGACTATTATAGACCTATTAGGTATTAGTCCAACGGCAAATAGGTGCCGATCCAAATTATATCTGAATATCGTATTTCACAAACACGAGTAAGATAAAATACATTTCAACACAATATCAGCGAACATACCCTCGACATCCTACGGCGGTCATCATACGCCAGATATCAACCAGGCAGCCACTGGCGCGCGCTCCCAAACACCAGTCACAGCGGAGAAAGCGGGGCTAAAACACATTTAAGTCATCAGCTTTCAACTCTCCATCCAATGAGCCTTGCTTGATACTTGCTGCTTCGAGCCACGGGCAGAGCGCTCAGGTACCCAGAGGACTGGGGCCCACTTCTCACCAGTCCAAGGCTCGACCAATGGCCTAGTACAGTGTGTGCGGTCCGCAGCAATCACTGTGCCAATGTTCGAGCAGATTGGTGGTGATGTCATGCATATCCACGGTGTGACTGGGCCAGTGGGACAGGTGGGACAGATGTACCGTGTGACTGGGACGGTGGGATATGTGGGACAGATGTACGGTGTGGCTGGGACGCTGGGACAGGTGGGACAGATGTACGGTGTGGCTGGAACGCTGGGACAGGTGGGACAGATGTACGGTGTGGCTGGGATAGTGCGACAGGTGGGACAGATGTACGAATGTGATAAGGACGGTGGGACAGGTGGGGCAAATGTATGATGAGACTGGGACGGTCAGACCAGTGGGGCAGATGCACGGTGTGACTGGGATGGTGGGACAGGTGGGACAGATGTACGAATGTGATAAGGACGGTGGGACAGGTGGGGAAAATGTACGGTGTGACTGGGATGGTGGGACAGGTGGGACAGATGCACGGTGTGGCTGGGACGCTGGGGCAGGTGGGACAGATGTACGGTATGACTGAGATGCTGGGACAGGTGGGACAGATGTACGGTGTGACTGGGATGGTGGAACAGATGGGACAGATGTACGGTGTGACTGGGACGCTGGGACAGGTGAGACAGATGTACGGTGTGACTGGGACGGTGGGATATGTGGGACAGATGTACGGTGTGACTGGGATGGTGGGACAGGTGGGACAGATGCACGGTGTGGCTGGGACGCTGGGGCAGGTGGGACAGATGTACGGTATGACTGAGATGCTGGGACAGGTGGGACAGATGTACGGTGTGACTGGGACGCTGGGACAGGTGAGACAGATGTACGGTGTGACTGGGACGGTGCGACAGGAGGGACACATGCACAAATGTGATTGAGACGTTGGGACAGATGGGACAGATGTATGATGTGACTGGGACGGTCGGACAGGTGGGATCGATGCAAGGTGTGACTGGGACGCTCGGACGGGTGGGATAGATCTCCATCTCCATCTCCTCCATCTCCATCTCCATCTCCATCTCCATCTCCATCTCCATCTCCATCTCCATCTCCATCTCTATCTCTATCTCTATCTCTATCTCTATCTATATTTATATCTCTATCTCTATCTCTATCTCTCTCTCTATCTCTATCTCTATCTCTATATCTATCTCTATTTCTATTTCTATCTATATCTCTATCTCTACCTCTCTCCATCTATATCTCCTGGGGTGCGGGGGGAGGGGGTGGCGGCGGTATAGTTATCACGTATTGGTCGGGCGCTGCCGTAGGCCCATAGTAGCCGGGGAGAGCTCAGTGGTGGCTAGTTAACCCGGTCAGAATTGGACGCCGGTGCAACACCCGGCGGCAGGGTCGGTCGATAGTGATTGGTAGGCCACGTGCGCCGTGAACGCCTTACCAACGTGTCTTAATTATGCCGGTGGGACGTTGAATTTATCTCCTGTCAGGCAGGAAGCTTTCGCACGAAGCGACAGGATGGAGCGAATCACAGCGCGTAATGCTAGTGGGAGACTGTATTTGGAGTATGCCATTTAACTGCGAAACCCGGGTGAGCTTGCTTCCAAGTATATGTGAATAATAGTTCATAGGAGCGACCCGATCCGACCTGACCCGATCTGGCCCGGTCCGATTCAACCCCATCACCCACTTTAATGACTGAATTATTACGGCATTTCAAGACCTACTTAATTCACACACAGCTAGACGTGCTTTCTGAACTTCGAATTTTCGCAGATTTCGTTGTCATGTTTGCTTCGAAGTACTCACACTATTTGTTCAAAAAGGCATTTTCAGGACAAAACACCGACGAAGTTATCCTGCCCATGCGGCTAGGTCGTGCTACGTGACCCGTGTGCCCCGGGGCCAGCCGGCCAGTTGGCTCAGTGGCAGTGTACTGTGAGTTGCCACGTTGGGCAGTTGTGGGACGTGAAGAGAAATGGAAGAGCTGACAGACAGAATGTACCGTGACACCTCGTACAGCCTGCCCTATTGCGCACACATTTGGCATGGTGCACTGACTTGTAAAATAGGTAGGTGCACCTGCACAATGTCCGGCGCCTGTACAATATCCGCACCTGCACAATGTCTTGTACCTGCACAATGTCGACACCTGCACAATGTCTTGTCCCTGCACAATGTCCACACCTGTGCAATATCCGCACCTGCGCAATGTAGGCACCTGCACAATGTCCACACCTGCACAATGTCCGCACCTGCACAATGTCCTGTACCTGCACAATGTCCTGTACCTGCACAATGTCCTGTACCTGCACAATGTCCACACCTGCACAATGTCCACACCTGCACAATGTCCTGTACCTGCACAATGTGCTGTTCCTGCACAATGTCCACACCTGCACAATGTCCGTCATCGTGGCACAGTTTCGACAAAGCTGTAGCCAGTTTCCACTGAAGCGGATCGGCATTCAATGCCTTTGGGGCGGAATGATTTAATCTATCTCAGAATTTCAGTTCATCTGTCGAATCTGATGCAACTACATTACACTTCAATGCACTTTGCAGAACGATCGAAATGGTTCGTTCTTTTTCTGAAATGCCTAACGTTTCGCGGAAATTGGACGCACTAAGTTTGTGCTTCCACGGGCTGCAATACGAGCCCAGTTTCGGTGGGCTCACATGTGAACTGTTTGCAGCCCTGCAGCCCTGCAACCGTATATCGAGCACACTGCGGTACTTGCTTTGCTATGAATTTTCATAATATCCCGGTGAAATCAACCTATGTATCCTATGCTACTAGGGTATTGTCCTTCAGCGCTGATTGTGCAGCTATGTGTTGCAAAATTATACACCATCGTTGTTTCGTGTCAAGTGCCCGCTCCAATGTGGTATGCTGTGTATTTAATGGTGTGGTTAATAGGAATGTTTAGCCAATGTAATATTTATTCAACAGACATGCGCTTGTCCCCAAATGTATTTTCCAAACCGTGGTGGTACATACCATCGTGGTTAACACCAGATGCGTATTGCTTAGCCTAGCATAATGTATTGTGATCCCATCTTACTTCATAACATGCATATATATCAGGCCAGGTCATGCTAAGCCATCGCATGTCACACCAAGCATGATACGAAATGGCCTGTACCAGCATGTGATTAATTTCATTGGGAGTTCCCGATGGTACAAAGCCGCCGTATTTGCACTTGGGGCCCAAGAATGTGTCAACAGTCTGTTTTATCAAGAAAGGTTGTCAAAGACCAAGGGCCAAAATTGGCCAATGAACTCGCTTGACGTTGGGAAAAAGTTTCGTTGATAATGATGCACAACCACGAATCAGCGTGTTGCATTCCATGACGTAAATATGTATTTGCACTGGCCTTGTTTGCAAAATTTGTACGCCCAACCCCAGGCCTATGCACGCAAATGACTTCTATGATCCAGTGCTCGTCAAAGCTCACCAACATTCAGTCAGTATGGCCCCTAGTTCCCTATAACTACTTCCAGAGACAGTGCGATTAAACTTACTCACTAAAATCGGGACTGTAGTTTCGAAGCAACGGTGGATCCAGCTAATCATTTTGTGGAGGAGAGCAGTCTTATGCAGCGCTGAAATCCTTGGGTCGACTCAAAAATTGTACCTAAAGCCGACACCTTCGTTTGATTAAGAGCGCTATGGAATTAAGAGTCAACCGAAAGCACCTTTGTGTAAAAAAAACGTGCAGAATTTAAGAAATGTGCTTTATCAAAAATATTTTTAAGATGTCATCTTGGATGGAGTTATAACACGGTGCAGATCTTCCCTTCTCCCGCGCTCCTGCATTCGCTGAGTCTAATAATAGCACAGTTCTCATCAACAAACATATTTTTACTGCGTCTTGTTTTTCAGGTGTGTCTGTGCTGTTGTTGGGCGGCGCACGGAGCCAGGACCGTGAGGCCGACGGTAAACTAGTATGCGGTTCCTCCGTTTGGCGGCGCTGTTGTGCCTGGCACGGCCGGCAGCGGGCTAGTATGTGGGTTCTCCGCTGGGCGGCGCTGCTGTGCCTGGTCCGACCGGCAGCCGTGAGCCCGTCGACAGGCAGCGGCCGCTGCTCCTACCTGGAGCTGGCGGGCGGCGGCGCACTTATCGACTGCCATGAGGCGAGCGCGGCGCAGGTGCGGCGCGCACTGGCGCAGCCGGCCGGCCCGGTGATCTCGCTGCACGTGACGAGACTACAGCCGCCAGCCGTGCTGCTGCCGGCGTACATCCTGGGCAATGCCAGCGTGCACGACCTGCGCATAGTGCGATCCGGGCTGCGCCAGCTCCACGAGGACTGCTTCCGGGGCGTCCAGGCGGCACTGGTCAGTCTCGCTCTGTCCAGCAACCTGTTGTCGCGCGTGCCCAGCGCTGCTCTTCAACCTCTCACCGAAGTCACCCGGCTCAACCTGGAGGGCAACCAGGTGTCACGCCTCGACAACTACGAGCTACGCGGTCTGGCTCTGACGGTGCTCAGCCTGAAGGACAATGTCATCACTCAGGTGGAGGAGCACGCGTTCGCCGGCCTAGAGGGCACGCTCGTCGAGCTGAGTCTGGCGCAGAACCGGCTGGCGACGCTGCCGACGCACGCGCTGCGCCGACTCAAGGCGCTGCGTGTGCTCAGTCTGGCGCGCAACGACATCTCGGCGCTGGCGGTCGGCGGCCGTGGGACACTCGACTCGCTGCACACGCTCGACCTGGCCGAGAACCGGCTGCAGGCGGTGGCTGGCGGCGCGCTGGCGGCCTTCCCGGCGCTGCGGCGGCTCTCGCTGCACGGCTGCCGGCTGGCGACCGTCGACGTGGCCGCCCTCGCGACCAGCAGCCGGCTGCAGGTGCTCGACCTCAGCGCCAACCGGCTGACGGCGCTCGACGGCCGCCTGCTGCGCGGCTGCCCGCGGCTGCGCGTGCTCGACCTCAGCCGCAACCACCTGCACCAGCTGCCGGCGCGACTGCTGGCCGGCCAGCACCAGCTGCGCGAGCTGCTGCTCTCCGACAACAACCTGCTGCAGGTAGACGACGACTCGTTCGCGAACGCCTCGCAACTGACCGTGCTGCACCTGCAGAGCAACGCCATCCGGCTGGTGGGTGGCGCCACACTGGCACCGCTCTCTCAGCTCAGTCAGCTGCACCTGAGCGACAATCAGCTGACGACTCTACCAGCCGGTCTGTTCGCCTCCAATGGCAGGCTGACAACACTCAGTCTCGACAGCAATCGCATAACTCAGCTGCCCGACGGCCTGCTCTCCCCGCTGACCAGCCTCGTGGCACTGCGACTGCAGAACAACAGAATCCGACAGATTATGGACGAACAGTTCGCTTCCATGGCCAATCTCCAGGAGCTGCATCTGCAACGAAACAGCATCGAGCTTGTGAAGCCCTCCGCCTTTGTCAAGTTGGGCAGTCTGCAGGATCTTAACCTGGGCGAGAACCGACTGAGCAGTCTAGAACTGCAGCTCGGCGGAGCGCCGACTGAGCTGCTTTCGCTTCGGTTGAACAACAACGGGTTGAACAGTGTGCCTCGGTTCATCGCGGAACTGCACCGACTTGAGAACCTTTGGCTCGACAATAACAACATCACCAGGTTATCTTTCGGCTCCTTCGCGGGCCTGCATAATGTGCGTAATATTTATCTGCAAGATAATGCGGTAGGAGACATAGACAATGCGACATTTGCCGACTGCAAGAAACTCACTCGGCTGAATTTGAGCAGCAATAAACTAGCTTTCATCAATGGGCCAATGTTCAGCGGGCTTGAGGGTATAGAGCACCTAGATCTCTCCCGGAACGGAATCTCCAGCATATCTGCACGGACGTTTGAAGCATTGCGGAATCTGTTGACCCTTGATATCAGCTACAACTCCCTGGGAAAGATGCGACGTGCTGTATTTGGGACTGGTATACATCTGAAACGTCTAGTATTACGGGAATGTCAAATAGGAGTCGTAAAACCGGACGCATTCCGGGATCTTACACACCTGGAACAGCTTGATCTTCAGGCTAATTTCATAGAGCAGATGGCTCTTGACATTTCCCTGAATGCCCCACTTGAACAATTGCTCATGTCGTTTAACACGAACTATTCATGGGATGGTGGCTTGCACGTGAACAGCAATGGCCTCCAAGTATTAGCCATGGAGGGGATGAATATCAGCACACTGCCAGCATCACTGCTGCTGTCCAATGATGAAATGCGTGTGCTCAAGTTGGGCAGTAATAATTTGACGGCGATTAATCCCGCCCCTTTAGCTGGTCTGACCATGCTGCGGGAGCTGCATCTCAACTCCAACAGGATCCAGAGTGTGCTGTTTCCCAAGCTGCCGAGAATGACGGTTTTGAACCTCGGCGGCAACCTCCTCTCTGAGCTGACCGACGACACAATCGGCGGCCTCTCCGGCCTCAGAGTGCTGGACCTGTCCTTCAACCAGATCGGCCGCGTGTCGGGCCGACCGTTCGCCAGCGCTATTCACCTGCACACACTGCTGCTCAACAACAACCTGCTGCTGCAGCTGCCGGCGCACTGCATCCACCGGGCGCCGGTCGGCACGCTCCAGCTCGCCTTCAACCGGCTCAAGCGGGTGCCGCACGCGGTGACGGCCGGCCTGCTGACGTCGCTGCACAGCCTCAACCTGACCGGCAACCCGCTGACGGAGCTGCTGAGCGCGCGGCAGCGGCGGCAGCCGGGCGCGCCGTCGCTGCAGCGGCTCGACGCCTGCGACACGCGGCTGACCGGCGTGGCGTCGCACGACCTGGCCGGCTTCCCGGCGCTGCGCCGGCTGCGGCTGTGCCGCGCCCACCTGTCGCGCCTGTCGCCGGGCGCGTTCGGTGCGCTCGGCCGGCTGACCAGCCTCGACCTGGGCCACAACGACCTGGAGCGGCTGCCCAGCGAGCGGCTGCGCGGCCTCGGCCAGCTGCGCACGCTCAACCTGACGCACAACGCGCTGCGCAGGGTGCCGCGGCTGCCGGCCGACCTGCGCCGGCTGCGCCGGCTCGACCTGTCGCGTAACACGCTCACCGACCTGCCGGCCGGCCCGCTGGCCGAGCTGCGCGACCTGCGCGACCTGCGCCTCGACCACAACTGGCTGCGACGTCTGGCGCCGCGCAGCCTGGACGGCCAGCTGCAGCTGCGGCGGCTGCAGCTGGCACAGAACGCGCTGCAGCGGCTGTCGCCGCGCCTGCTCGGGCGAGTGGAGGCAACGCTGACCCATCTGCACCTAGCAGGTCAGTTGGGGCTGCTCTCATGTGTGAGGTCAGCGTTCTACCATGGGTGAGGTCAGAATGCTACCATGGGTGACGCCAGCACACTACCATTGAATACTACTATAGGTGAGGCTGGCATATCTTCTTTTATGTATTATTCGTGTCTTATACACCATGCAAGGCCTAATTATGAAGGGTGCAATCTACATGCATGCGAAATAATCTGCACGTTACTGGAGTACAGAGTGAGCTGGTTTGTATTTAATCCACCTGCTGTAAGGTACGCCCTAGCGTTAGTTAGTTATTTGGGCCTTAGCGCGCCTCGACTGCCATGGTCATGTTGCGCCCTATGCCCACGCGTGCACAGCATGTCATCACTGGTGCATGATGTGGCATAAATCAAATACCTATAGCACTCATATCAAGGATATGATTCCTATAGGTATCGACTCTAAGCACTGCTTGGACCGCAACATTTTCGAAGAGTTTTGAATGGTGGCCTTGAATAGTCACCTTATTACACAGCGTGCTTTTCTGATAGGAAAATAAGGGGGAATAATCGCGAAATGATCCCTCAGTTTCGACGAACGAGGTTGCTATATATGGGATTAGTCATCAAGTGTATCACCTGTTCCCGGTCAGTGCATGTGTAAGAATATCAACATTACTTCCAATGTCTGTGGCAGCAATTTAGTCCAGTGTGGCTGCCTACGTACTGAGGGTGCTGTCGTTATTTGAGGCAATAATATAGTCCAGTGTTGGTGCCTACGTACTGAGGGTGCTGTCGTTATTTGGCGGGACACAATATAGTCCAGTGTGGCTGCCTACGTATAGAGGGTGCTGTCGTTGTTTGAGGAAGCAATACAGTCCAGTGTGGCTGCCTACGTACTGAGGGTGCTGTCGCTATTTGAGGAAGCAATATAGTCCAGTGTGGCTGCCTATGCGTATTGAGGGTGATGTCGCTATTTGAGGAAGCAATATAGTCCAGTGTTGCTACCTACGAACTGAGTGTGCAGTTGTGATTTGAGACACTAATATAGTCCGGTGTTGCTGCCTGCGTACTGAGGGTGCTGTTGTTATTTGAGACACTAATATAGTCCAGTGTTGCTGCCTACGTACTGAGGGTGCTGTCGCTATTTGAGAAAGCAACATAGTCCAGTGTTGCTGCCTACGTACTGAGGGTGATGTCGCTATTTGAGGAAGAATATAGTCCAGTGTTGCTGCCTTCGTACTGCGGGTGCTGTCGCTATTTGACGCAGCAATATAATTCAGCACGGCCGTTTACGTGCTGAGGGGCTTCGAGTCCACATGTCAGTGAGTTGACTTACGTGCAATTTGGGAAGCCATATAAAATATCCATCAGCTGGAGAGTGAGTCGTGTGAATATTTTATCTCATCGGCCGCCAGGGACCGGTTGCGACAGCCCCAATGACTCGATCGATATGACACCACTATACATGATACGAATGATGCTGAGACTCTACATCATGCTGCCTGATAGTGGATCCTGGTTTGGGGGCCATATCGCAAAACAGGTGATTAAGAAAAATAAAGTAAGCAAATGAACTGAAAGCCAGCATGTGTTGTCTTACGTAAGCCCTTCACTCATAACTAGCCAAACAGGCAATTAAGGCAAATCAAATGAAAAACATTGCAACGGCCACGGGCGTGAGATTGCTTGCCATGTGATTTGCAGGACCAACGCGGCATGCTGGCAAATACAATCACTCTGTGTTTTGTAGACTGATTGTTGATCTGTTCGCTCAAGTCGCTGTTGAACAGTGGCGAATGTAAAAATCTTGTTAACGGCATAAGATCGCACTGAACTATAAATAATTTGTAAGCACAAGGGCTCTGCTAGCGGGACAAAGTAAGTTTTATTTCCCACTTATTATCATTCGACAATCAAAATACGTGTATGTAAATCATTGCATTACTGTTGTACTGAAAGAACTCAATGCCTATGCAGGCTACTACCAATGCGATGTGCTAATTGTTCCAGCCGTTGCCAAGTCGACTGACAAGTCAATATTTGCAAGGAAAACCCATACCCAATTATCCAAATTTGCTACAAACCAACCAGTATCGTGTTGCTAACTGCACATATACGTCTTCCAATTATGTTACTGTTCATAACTAACACGACTGTATGTTGTTTTTTTTCAGGGTTTTACGTAGATTATAGATAATTAGTAGGGTATCAACAATCGTTGTCGCCGTTGTTGCATGTGTTGATATAATAGAAAGCAAATGCAAATGGTCCTGTATACCGTATCAAAAGAAAATGTGGGCCACACACATTTGTTATGCTCTCCTTCCCCAAGCTATTTCAAAATGAGTTGCTCACCTTCCTACAGAGAGTGCATCTAGGTTCGCTAATGGTGAGGGTACCTTTTCTATCGGTGCTACATGCATCTAGTAATCCAGTAGCTTCATTAAAAAAGCTAGGTTCGCCACGTGTAAGGGTGGATATAGATGTGCAACGCGCTCTAATCCTGCCTCAGCATCTTCGCATCTCTTCTGTGTCCGTCATGGTGACGCTTATCTGGTGTCTTCTTATTTATACCAGGTTTATTCCTCCAAACGAAATTTCAAGTCCCACGGCACGCGACGTGGGTGCAGCTTCCTCCAAACACTCGCTGTTCAAGCTTCTCCCATCGAAAAGGGTGCATAGCCTGATACCGAACATCAATAACGTCATAGCCGAGAAGACGCAACATTCCCCCTCTGACTAATATGCACGTAATCGGTGCACAAGCTGACGCAGCGTTGGATACAGTGAAAACATGGATAAAAGCTACTATGCAGCATATTCACACCATCCACCAATCCACGAGCAGGCAGCACATTATTATCGGTAGTGTACCGACCGTAGAATCTGTCAAGCGAGTAAAAGTGCAACTTCGCCACTCGCAGTGAGTACTTGATGACTCGCAGCCACATTGCCTGACACCGACACAGCTGGCTCAGCAATTGCCATGTCTAAGTCGTCATTCGGACTCGACACCGATCGTTCCACAGCGTTCTGGCGCGTCCTGGAAGTCAGGGAGCGTCCACCAGGGACCACTGCCCTCGGTCGATCGCCGGCTGGGGCATTCCACGACAAATCGACCGGTCATTGTGCCAGTTTTACACCCTCATGTCTTAGATTTGAATACAACTTGGTTTGCACACTTGGCTTAAGCTTGCTTGCAAAGCATACTCGCTTTAAAGGTGACACAAATGACCTCTAGTCCGGCACGCCTCTAAACACACTCTCCTCCCCAAGAGTAAACACGCCTAGCACAATATTCGACTTGCCAGGTCAACGGTTTGGTGTTGATATCCTTCGGCAATTTTGGATCACTGCAATTCAACGATATGCTCTATTGCTGTTAGTCATCTAAGATGTGTTTTACCTTATGTGTAAAGTGGCCACATTGCTTTTTTCTGTTGTTTAAAAAAGAAAGAAACTTAATCCTAATTCTTGCTGGGGTGGCTTTATGAACCAGGGTTCTATTGCCAAGCAGAGCTTGTTGCGTGAACCCTGCACCCACCACCCAATGAACAAATGCCAGTTAAACGGCATAATTTTGACCGGGAGATTAACGAGCCGTCAATGCACCGACACGGCCGCCCCGGTAGCTCGTCCCCGTCCTTATCGGGCCAGTTGCCAGCTGACCCTCCCAGCCGGGGGCAAATGCAAGCGCGCGAAGCGACTCGAACTCTGTCCTACCAGGACAGGGGAGACGGGTACAGCTCGGCGCTCTAACCAACTGACCTCCGGGGTGGTGAAATGTTTGACTCGCAGGTGTCAAATGATTATATTTATAACATTGTGTTCGCTTAACTGACATTATATAGTAACATTACTGAATGCCCTACGGTTAGGTCAACTCGTTCGGAATTTTTGTTATGGAAAATTTACTGTTTTTGTGCGCTTAGACGACTTGGGTATTTTCACTTCACATATAAAAAACACAATTGATGGTGGCTTTCCCAACTTTGTTTTTAGGACATGTTCAGACCTATTCATCATACTTCTGGCACCATCTCGCATTTGTATTCAAATTGCATGAAATCGTGGTAAAATAATGCAATTCATAGCAAAGATGATCTGCTGCAGAAGGCCTGTCGTGTTGACTTGCCTATGTTCTGTGTAACGTGATCTCTCATCGCCGGTGGCCAGTTCTTGTTTCACTGCTAGATTTAAGTATGTCCAAATACCATCTTCTCCGGCACAGTTGGCAAAAACATGCATCATGTAGTACCGATTTTGGCACTACAGAGGGCGTTGTCAATGAGGTCGTATTCGTTCAGGTCCTTAGCAATGCCGTTAGGCAATAGCGATTTGGGAAAAATAAATCCAGAGATGCAATCTTCTGGCCCGACATAAATTATCGCATTATTAGCATGCGCGAAGAGAAGACTTTCCTGTCACAAAATGCTATGCGACGTCGCGCAACCGTGCGTTTCCACTTCATAGGCTTCATAGGCCCTGCTACCATAGGCCCTGTGATCACCTTCTGCTACCATGTAGCCATTCCTCTGCCGCTATGGAGCCTGACCTCTGTAGCTACTTAACCTGAACTCTGATGGTGCATATCCTGTTGTGTGCTGCCAGGTAACCAGTTGCAGTGCGACTGTGAGTCGCGTGGGCTGTGGTCATGGCTGCACCAGCACCCTCGGCTGGTGCTGGTGGCTGGCAATGCTTCGTGCTGGTCGCCAGAGACACTCCAAGGTCAGCCGATCGTCCAGAACGGCGCTCATCTCCTCTGTCCGCTATCACGAGTGCAGAAAATCGCCATCCAGGTAAAGTGCACGACCGGATTTTTGTTGATAATGAATGATTTTAATTGTTATTGATATCTGGAATGACTATTATTTGTGATGTACTAATTAATAATTGTCCTTAGTGCTGCTAATATCATGTTATTCATGAGAATGGGAATTGTGTGAATGGTTTCATGTATTATATGATGACGGTCGATAGGCTTGAGACTCGGATTGCTTCGGTAGAGGGGGGGGGTTCTTTTCGCATGCTGTCCTTTAGCAGATGGCGCTGCTGTAGGGTGCCGGCCGGCCTGCTCTGTGGTGATGGCCGGCCTACTGTAGGGTGCCGGCCTGCTGTAGAGTGCCGGTCGGCCTGCTGTAGCGTGCCGGGTGTCCTGCCGTAGGGTGCTGCTGTAGGGTGCTGCTGTAGCGTGCCGGCCGAAGTGCTCACGGCTTGTCGCCCCTGCAGGACATCCAGCCTCGCTCCGTGGTGGTGTCGTGGCAGGCGCGGCGGGACGCCCGATTGCGCGGCTTCCGCGTGCTGCACCAGCGGTGGCCGCCGACCGCGCCGCTCTCGGCGCCGCTGGCCGTCACCGCGCCGCTGGCGCCGCGCGCACGCACCTACCACCTGCGTGGCCTGGCACCCGACACCGACTACCGCGTGTGCGTGACGGCCGTCGGCCGCTGGCTGCGTGTGCAGGGCCGTCTGGACCGGCAGCGGCCAGCAGCGGCGGCCGACCAGCACGACTGGCTGTGCGCGCACGTGCGGACGCTGCGGGCCGGTCGGCTGACCTGGCCGCTGGCTCGGCACGCCGCGCTGCTGTTCGGCGGCGGCCTGGCGCTGCTGCTGGTCACGGCGCTGTGCACGGCGGCGCTGAAGGTGGGCGACAAGCGCCGCCGGCGGGCCGAACAGCAGGTGGTGTCCACGTGGCGCGGCGACACCAACTCGGTGGAGGTGGCCTCCGCCTGGGGTCGGACCCCCGACGCACCGGAGGAGCGTCGGGTTGGCCACCGACCCGCCGCCGGGTCGGGTATCGGCCCACTGGAGTCAAGAGCGTGACGTGACAGTTCCCCGGACTCCAGAGGCGGATGCGCCTCTGGAGTCCCGGCATGGTCGGGAACGCCGTCAGATAGTGGCGTGAGAGACACCGAAGTGATTGTTGTGGTATGTACACCATGAGTCGGAACGTCCCGCGGTGCGGTGCCGAAATGAGTGTGATGCGGTGGCACTGGCCGTGTAATTACGTGAGCTTCGTGCTATGGCACAGAAATCTGAGTCCTCGCTTTTCTGAAGCATGTCATATTTCGGCAACACACCTGGACCTCCCAAGCTAATTTATTACCATTGATGGGCGATAATAATTGGTCGCTGTTTCTAACATTACTTCAAAAGTAATTGAGTACATGACCATTGAACGCTAAATTTTGAAGTTGGGAAAACCACACTAGCCCGTTCCTAGATGTGATACGAATATAAATGTAAGACACGTTTCAAAAAAGCACCCGAAGAGGAAACTGGTCTGTCAAAACAAGTTAGTAACCCGATGCGGATGGTCGTCGTTGTTACACTGACATGAAACATACATCTAACCGAAACAGTCACTCTCCGCCGGTAGACACAAAGAGAGGGGAGGGGGGGGGGGGGCACAGCACAGATTAAACGCCGATTTTTCCCTGTAGCATTGATGCATCTAACGTCAAATTGCAGAAGTGTGACGAGCGTGATCCCCTGTCCTCACTGTGGTGCACGTGCATCGCCCACAAACCAACACAATCTCCCTATACTCCTTTCCTTCCATAATTACGTGACAACACTCCAGTATTATCACACAATTATCGAAGGTCGTGGTAAAATTCAGAGGCGAGTCGTGTTTACAGCCTCGGTGAACATCATGCACTTTCTTTAGCAGCCTCAATTCCCTGTTGTGTTGTTGAGATAAACTGAGCGGTCTGCCCGGTGCGTGCTGCAGGGGTCGGGCCTCGCGGCGACTTATCGCGTCTTCCTCTCGGTCAGTCAAGACTCGGGGCTGCAGAGTTGAGGAGCAGGGAAACGACAGCAAGGGAGCTAGGCGGAACGGTGTTGTTAGAGCCTGGATGCAGGCAAGCGGGAACTTCAGTCGTTCAGCTTCAACGGTGCATGTCGGTTCCGGGTGACAACGTGAAGTTATTTGGTTCGAATGGCTCTTCTCGGGTCTATGTCGCTGCACTGTAATGCATGTCATATCGATTTGACATCCCCTATCCCTGCAGACCGCATTTAAAAGCAAATATGCTTGAAGCTGAGCTCCCTCTAAAACTGAAACTGATCTGAGCTGAAAGCACATGCGTTTGGATGGCATACATCCGAAAACCAGAGAGCACCATTGGGTACTGTTCTGGTCTACAAAAAATAATCTTTGCTCATTTTTACCTGGATAATACAGGAAAATGATCGAACATTAACGTGACCTAATTCATATCCATCTAATTAATGCATGTTAGGCTAACAATTAATCAAATGAATATCACCTATTCAAGTGATTAAAGATCTGGTTATTGTTGTTTCTTACGATTTTATTTTCTCTCCATTTCCCATGCAATTGTTACGAAAGATGTTGCTTTCATTCAAATTGCTTGTCTGGCAATTTGCGTAGATATAACTACCGCCGTACCTTCATGAAGTTGAAGAGTTTCGAGACCAATTTCTATCACTATATCACTGAAACTCGCTGGCTGATCGGACTGATTTGTCATAAGCTACCCAAGGTCATGGGCTCCAGAGTTTCCCAGGAGCCTTGTTCAAATCCTCGTGCATTCCATTTTAATTTTAGGGCGTTTTAGGGTTCTAGAACATAGCAAGGTTTTTCTCGATGTTCCCCCCCCCCCCCCCCGCCCGGGGGGGGGGGCCCCCCCCCGGGGGGCCCCCCCCCCCCCCCCCCCCCCCCCCCGGGTTGTTGTTGTTTTTTGTTTTTTTTTAAAATAATGGAATAATTTAAAAAAAAAAGGGGGGGGGGGGGGGGGGGGGGGGGGGGGGGGGTTTCCGGGGGGGGGGGGGGGGGGGGGGGGGCCCCGGCCGGGGGGGGGGGGGTTAAGGGGGCGGGCCCCCCCCCCCCAATTTTAAAAGTGGGGGGGGGGGTTTCTGGGGGGGGGGGGGGGGGGGGGGGGAAAAAAAGGGGGGAAAGGGGTTAGGGGGGTCGAAAAGCCAACTTCCGCCAATAAACTCCTACAAGCTACGGGATAAGGCTTCTTCCCTCAAGTATATGGAAAAAAATTATAGCTCTTTCACATCAATCCTACAAGTATGTCTCCAAAATGTTTCCCAAATCCGGCACACACTCAAATATGGTTGAACAACAATGATTTACTTACTTCGGAATGGTCATGACCGGACAGAGATCAGCAACACATGCAACAGTTCAATGAAGGATATAAAGCAAACCCGGAAAGAAGGCTTTAACATGTCCACCAATGCCACTAAAATGTTCTAAAGTAGCCGTAGTTTCAGTGGTTCCAAAGAAATCGTTTCATCCCCTGGCCTACCTTGGATCGGGAGACAAACAGTTTAACCCTGGAATTCAGTGCCTCTGCTTTTAACAATAGGGACCAAAATCTCATCAAGTTTCGTTTTTCAACCAAGTGCATTCGGCTTCACAACAACGGACAGTGTACAGTGATGAAGCTGCCCATTATGTGGGATTCTGATCAACTAAATCTGACCGACGCTTTGAGACGCACCGGATTCACCCACTCTAATGGGTAATCAGAACATAAAGGATGCTAGGTCCTCACTTTGGGCTGCTATTTATATATTTTACACCACTGAAGGTTTGCGAGCCATTCTGATTGGTTGTTGAGCATGAATGTGGCCACGACCACGAGCCCCTTGAACTGGCCGATGTGCTCCTGCTTGTGGCGCTGAACACAAACCTTGATTTAATTTTTCCCGGACAAGTAATCATTAGCAGCACATAAATAATGACATAATGAAATAATGAGCAGTGAATACGATTTCTAGGACTATGGAACAAATTCCACATAAGGGCAGTAAGACACGCGTCCAAGTTGTAGCATTGTTTATGGTAATTGTTAAAATGACTCTACTAGTGCATACACTGTGAAAAATGATTAGCACTTTTGCTGCTAATTGCATGCTAAGTGACTGCTTCAAACAACGCTTTTCCCTTAGGATGCTAGTAACAAGCATAAGGATGCTAGCAACAAGCACCATATGTGCTATTCGGCTGGAGGCGGCTAATTCTAGCCTGCAGATGCTAGACGGCAAGAATGAGGATGCTTGATCTTAGCAGCCATGAGTGTTGTGCCAAGCAGTCCAGAATAATGCAACTGCTTATATCTAGCACTAGTCGGTTTTACAGCGGCAATTTGCTCTCCCGTCTAGTCGCTTTTCATCCTTCCAAGTCATTCCTTGCTTCACCTAAACATTCCAGACATGAACTAAAAAGGTACATCGAAGAACATTTATCATTAACAAGAATTGATTTCACTCAATTTTCTCAGCCTTTTCATTGACAAAACTTGTTTCTTGGTGGTGAGAATAAAACGATTTTATACTGATTGGTTTAGTATAATTTTCCTTAAACCATTTTATATTCCGAAACCTATATCCCAGTACGCGGCAGGCAACAAATCAGTCGGTGCACGAGCGTCCTACTCGTGGGGTGTGTTGTGAATATTTATTAGTTGTGCGGCGTGAGCATGTCGGCAGTATCAGGTATGGATTTATAAACTTGGTTGACATCGATTAAGTGTAATTTTGTTATCATTTTCTCTACCGTTGCTCAGGAAGTTGGCTTATAACCGCATCCTTCGCTAATTTAACCACAGCGCCAATTTGTCATCTGGCAGTTATCCGTCGGCTGCCAGATACCGTAGAGCTGAGTGCAGTCTCGACGTAAATTAGAAAGCGTATTGCAATTTGCTGATATTCGTAAGTTTAATTCTACTTATTTCAGCAGCGTTAATACTAAAAACTATTTCGTTATTAAAACTTATGTGAGAATTAGATTTGGTGGTCGTTTTTAATTTATGCAGATCACTATGCCGGGTCTTCTCCCTCTATCTTGTTCCTGAGACCACGTGACCTGGGAACAAATTTCCGCTGTAAAACCGACTACTGTTACGGTCCGTGTTTTTTGGCGGGAGTTTGAGCACTCTATGGCTGCTTACAGTTAGCAGTTGGGTAGTTAATATAAGCAGCGTAGAAAAATGGCGGGAATATTAGCACCTTAACGCTGCTTAACGAAAAAACTGCGTGAACATTCGTCCATTTTGGTTTGAGATTCGATGGCGTGCAGATCGGTTCAATCGTGCGGCAAGATTAAAGCGAAGAAGAGAAGTCTCTCTGGGATCAAGAGAACCTCTAGATCCAGAATCACATGCCTGACATAGTCTGCACAAGGTGGGTGTGTCTTCACAGCAAATGTTTTTCCACATCCCTGGTATCAATATGATTATGTCAGCATCTTGCCAACCTCGCTGCATACACCCCTGAAATTACGGGCGCTGGATGACTTTCGCAGTTGATCCAACCTCAAGCTACAATCACTAACATACCTGAGCTTGACAACACATAGTACCTGGCATGCTTAGCAAGGCATATGCGTTATTGCCATGGGACGAACAAGCTGAAATGTAATTTGTTGCATCATTATTCATCTATGGACCCTGAGAAGCTGAGTGGGCTATGCCAGTTGCAGCCTATTCTGTGGGCCCCCAAAAAAATCATTTCTCAGACAATGGCTTTTGGGTGGTTTATTGTGCTGCTCAGAATTTATTAGCTGAAAGAAAGCTAGCCTAGATTATCCTGGATATAGCAGAGGCTGGATTATCACCACCAATTGTTGCTACCAGATAATTTTATAGGCTTAACCGAGATGGGCCACTGGGGCTCTTTTTATGTTTTAACACGTTATGACTGTATATCATTATTATGGATTGTATTTGTTCATAATTATGTAGCCATGGAGCCAGTGGATCTGCTCTTTACGTCACCATTTGTTCATGACTGGCACTGTGCCATGTAAGACTGAACTGTGATAAATGTGGAGCTTGCATAAAACAATAAAATAAATTGTCTGGGTTAGGTTTCGCTGGTTTATTTGGTATTATTGTCATTTAAGGTGTCCATGATAAAAGTCTTAAACACATTTTCCTTCATTGAGCAACCAACTGGGTTAGGATACATCAGATTAGGTTGTTTAGTTACAAAATTTGAGATTGAAATTAAGGAAACCTCTAATATTTTTCCTGTTCATGTACTTCATTGTAATACATACTAAATTTGCTTCTATATATATATATATATATATATATATATATATATATATATATATATATATATAAATATATATATGCATGTCCTCCTTTGCTATTTGCAAAGTAGGAAATACGTATTCCTTTGCATTGCTATTTGCATACGAATGCATTAAAAGGGTATATCGCCTGTAAGCATCCTGATTCCTGTTCGCTGTAATATTTAAGATGGGTATCGGACGTTAGCATGTAGCAAAAGAAGTACTCCGTCCGTATCAATACCGTAAGTCAGCAACACCCGTACGCTACTATCAAGGAGTCCAATTTCGGTTTTAGCACCCAATGGGTGCTAAATATGCTAGCACCATAGGCGAACTGTACCCAGGAGGTGCTGGTTTTTGGCGTGAGAAAAAACTAGCACCCTGAGGGTGCTAAAGCGCACGCACCCCATGGGTGCTCATTTCAAGTACCATGCTACTAAATATAGCCGAATAAAGAGGTGCTAGATATAAGCACCATGCTTATATTTAGCACTTGCAATTTTGCGATGCGATGCCAACTACAAAAAGATGCTTAATTCAAGCAGCCCTGTGGAGCTGGAATTTGACATTTGAAATAGCACCAAAGGGGTGCTAATCTTTTTTTACAGTGTAGGAAACATTAGGTTTATCTTGCCAACTTCTGAAAAAGTTAGCGTTAATTATATCATAGTGTGAAATGGAAGTTGGTAGGGCTGAAGTTGTCAACATCGTTGTTACTCTCCGAACTGCAAAGTTACTTGTGTATGCATGTGCTGCGATGCCCTCCGTTACCCTGCTGGGCCCTCCGTTGCCCTGCTGTTGCCCTCCGAACTGCAAGGTTACTTGAATATGCATGTGCTGCAATGCCTTCCACCTTCCATGTCTGTGCGGCAGACAAGGGCATGAATGCCAGAGACAAGAACGTAAGAAGTTCCAAAACTGGGAGTTCAAAATCAATGTTGAGTTCATTCCTTCCATGCAACACTACAGTGCTAATTATTCATATATCTGAAGTGTGGGGTAGGGCTTCCCTGATTTCTTCTCCTATAAGCCCATGACCAAAGGGATGAAGTGGACTGGTCATCACCACTTGTCCGGACTCCTGAAGGTGTTCCGAAAACTGCACCTTTCAGGAGGAATGTGGTGGTCCTTACCAGCCGGTGACCCTATAGCACAGCATCTCCACTACTTCTTTTTACGCGCTTACGATCCAGAGATGGAACGAACCTCCAACGTTCCCATCTTTTATTTGAGAGCTAATAGCCGGTTGCGATGGATTAAGCAGGAAACGGTAGGCATGGAAAGTGAAAATATTTCCATTGCAAAGTCACTATGCTATACTTCTAGGTAGCTCTGGACAATATTCACTTGCAATGTAGTTTGTATGCGCGCGAAGCTACTTCTAGAAAATATCCAGTTTGCTGATTCACGGATGTGCAGTGGTCGATCATACCATATTATGGCAATGATCCTACCATGGGTGGAGTTTTAGCGTTAGCAGGTGATGTTTGGGCACGACCTAAGAGTGGTTGAGCACCACCTGGTGTTTGGAAATTCAATATTAATGCCGATGAGGATGCATGGGAAAGCATCACCTAGGAACCACAATGCCATGCAAAAGCACCACCGACAATTCTCGAAAGACTTCGATGTCTCCACTAGTGCACAGGAAACATTAGGTTTGTCATGCCAACTGTAAAGTTACTTGTATATGCATGCTGATTCATAGAATCACTGTACTTGTTGAGAATAACATCAGATCATGCCTATAATCAGAAAGGGATGCTTTCAGTATGATGACTCCCGACCTGGCGAGCTGACCTTTATATCTTTGGATGTCCTAATAGATTCAAGGAGATGCATGTAAACATCAGGGCTTCCGTCCATAAGCCGTGTTACAAACATTATAAACAGACAGTGTTGAGGGAAACAGTGCTGGTCCGTGCTCTAACACTACCTCACAGCAAATGCCCAGTTCAGAAACACGAAGTTTTTGGTTATTGAGATGAGTAGAGATGAGTCGTGAGTAATCTCCCTCGATTACAAATTGCGTGTTCTCAACACAATTTACAAGTGTGAGTTTGTACTCAAGGAAATTTTGCACGTCCACGATTTTGCTTATGTCAAATGAATGTTCGCCCTTTCCTTTGCCGAATTTTGTTCTCTACAGATTTTGCTTGCGCGCCCTCCCCTACAATTTTGGAAGCCAGAGTAGACCAATGGTGCAACACTGCGCCACCAGTCTTTTTCTTAATACAAAATGTGTATTAAGGTGTACTAAGTAAGCGGTGTAGAGCGGAGCGAGCCAAGAACGAAAAGATAATATTCTGCCATGCGCATTTCCTGTGATATTTATGTTTTACTTGAAACGCTCGGTTTATTTCGTGATCATCAATATAACTGCATTGTTCTCACTGCGCTGAGGCGTGCCCAAACATTGCCATGCACATCGCAGGGAAATTATAAATTGTCACATCTTGTTTTTTTTTTGCATGCCATTGAACACGTATGAACACCTGAATGAAAACTCCGTAGTACATGAGTGGCAATATTTATCGGGCACCACGAATTAGGTAGACCTCTGAACCGCATTGTGGAGCCATGCCATTGAGATTAGGAAACATTAGAACGCATGGAACGTAAGTTTTCTGTCGTAATTAGCGATATCCACCAAATTGCCGTAAATGGATTTTATTCTGACATCAAAAGTGCTCAAGGGTTAAATACGATGGCCGAAGCTGGATGGACTACATCTAGGTGCGCTGCATCGTAAATTAACTTCGTAGTTGTTTCGGCCATATCTCAGGAAAGACAATGCTGCTTGCTTCAACCTTGATGTTAAGCTGGTAGTGGCGATTATTTTCTGCAATATTTTGACTTGCGTCAGCTATAGTGTTTTTTTTTCGTATGTCTTATCTGATTATCTTTATGCTTTATGCTTCCACCTTTGAACAGAACCATGAGATCACAGTGCGGAATTAACTGGATAAGCCTGGGATTAAATGTGGCTAAGATGCTCCAATAATGGAAGGGAATAAGTCAACAAAGAACAATAACTGCAAATAAAATATTTGCTTTCCCTTCAAACGCTTGTGTTGTATTTCGGTACCATGAAAGCACATTAATGATCCATGCTGGCCAAGGTTTGGAGTGGTGTCAGGCACCACCAGTGCACCTTTTAGCCGATCACCTTTCTATTGGTTATCTAGCATTAACTTGCTGAGGTTTAATGCCACGTCGGTTGCTTAATAAAGCCGCACAAAATGTTCATTTTGGCTAAACGCTCTCGCCACGTGAGTGATAAATACAATTCAAATATATAATCAAATCAAGCCAACCTGAAGGCTGCAGAAAAACCGATAACTGTATCACAGATCGGGAGAAGGTTGTGCGGTGAGAGTATAAATGCAGCATACATCACCCCTTCACCCACCGAAGGTCGTCGATAGCTGGCGCAGGCTCGACCCACTTGCCTGCAGTGAATGCCCCTCATGTGTGATGCATGGCCGCATCAACCGGCAATCGGCTGCAACGACCAACGCAGATCAATTTCCATTTGGTAGAGCGGCTGCCGCCCGCAGCGGTGATCAATAGAGCCGGGGCGCGTGGCAGTCAGCAGACAGACAGTGTGTGTGTGTTGTTCTGTCATTACACTGTCGGCGGCAGCGGCCGACTGCCGCCACTGTTGAGGTCCGGCCGGGTGTCGTAGCAGGTGCCGCGGCAGCCGCCCGCGTGCCTGGTGTCAGTCGAAGGTCCGGCCGGTGGGTCGTAACAGATGCCGCGGCAGCCGCCCGCGTGCCTGGTGTCAGTCGAAGGTCCGGCCGGTGGGTCGTAACAGGTGCCGCGGCAGCCGCCCGCGTGTCTGGTGTCAGTCGAAGGTTCGGCCGGTGGGTCGTAACAGATGCCGCGGCCCCGGGTCGTGGTCGAGTGCCCGGCAGCCGCCCGCGTGCCTGGTGTCAGTCGAAGGTCCGGCCGGTGGGTCGTAACAGGTGCCGCGGCAGCCGCCCGCGTGCCTGGTGTCAGTCGAAGGTCCGGCCGGTGGGTAGGGGGCCGCCCGCGTCCTGGTGTAGTCGCGGCCGGTGGGTCGTAACAAGATGCCGCGGCAGCCGCCCGCGTGCCTGGTGTCAGTCGAAGGTCCGGCCAGGGAGGTAACCCGCGCTGGTGTCATCAAGGGCAGGGGTGGGTCGTAACAGGTGCCGCGGACAGTGCCCGCGTGCCTGGTGTCAGTCGAAGGTCCGGCCAGGGGGGGGGGGGGGGGGGCGTAACAGGTGCCGCGGCAGCCGCCCGCGTGCCTGGTGTCAGTCGAAGGTCCACTCGTGCCCGCTGCGGCCATGCTCGGCCAGAAGTCTGTTTCATGCACAAAATTAAGATTTTAAGACGATCGTAGAAAAAGCAATACCGGTGCAAATTCCACGCAGCTAGGTAGAACGTGCTTTATCAACGGCCAACTTTCTTATAATTTTATGTCGGATGAAAAATTATGCGGAATGCCCTCATAACCTTGCAAAAATAGGTACCTCATCAAATAAATCGTGGGTATAATTCAAATAAATAATGACAATAAATCATTGAATATCATACTAGTGTAATCATTATTGCATCGATACCCAATAGCTATGCATTTTTTAAAGTACTTAAATTATACTGTTCTTTCGTTCTGGCGAACCCGCGCCGAAACGAGATTCCAAGGTAGCAGAAGCACGGCGATAACAGCTGGTTGATTCAGCCATACGGACTTATCAGGAAGGCTAAAGTAAAATGAGAGAAAGGTGCTTCAACATATTTTGATTGATGAAAATGGTTCCTATGACTTGCTAATGAATCGGTAAGAACGGGCCTAATCAATGCTACAATCATACAGCTAACCATCGTACTCTGAGTTAACTTACACACTATTATGAATTAAAATTTAAATATTAAAAATGGGCAAGCAACCAAACGAACATCCAGGCTGGCAGGCAGGTATGTGTGTATGGCATTGGGTTATGGGTAGGTACTGCCTAGGTACTAATCTAAATGAGCCTGGCCACGGCCGCCACGGCAGTTCCACATTAACATTTGGCCCGGAAATCCTTGGTCTTGCTGCTCGGCCGTCTTGTCTAGCATTCTCTTTCAGCCTGATTAGATCATCATCTTCAAGAAAAATGAGTCCTGCCATCAGTTAATCTGATGAACATGACTCAATACCAATTTACCGCCGAAACACAACAATCATTCACTCTGAAAAAGCAAATTCACCTTTCACCCCTCTTTAGCTTTTCAGGCTCAAATGTGCGAGTGCATACAATTAGAGTGCAGACACGACGGAAGATGGATGCTATGTTCGTCTGATGGTTTGGTTGATAAGAGAGGATTCGGCGGCAGAGGAACACAATACAGACATAAAACTTCTACGTTCTTTACTTTCAGAGATAGAGGTGAAACAGAATGACGTACTTTCTTAAACAACATAATTAGTTTTGTTCTTTTCATTGGAGCACTTGTCATGAAACAGGTTCATAACAGGTGACGCGGCATCCATTTGCATGCTTGGTGCCAGTCAAATGTCGACCCTGCTCCGCTGCGGTCATTAGCCAACACCGAAACGGCGGCGTGTCGGTCTGGGGCCCGCTTTGGACAAGCGCATTTTATAACATTGACTATATTTTTTGGTAATTTATCATAGTAAATAGATGGCAATGCGGCTTAGTTGTTCCTGGAAGCACGACATAGTTTCATAGCCCCATGGCAGAGGAGAAAAGCATTTGGTGTCGTGACATCATGAGTGTGCAGTTTGAAGCGACGTGGGTGGTACCGTCGTTTGTACGCAACTGCGAGAAACCTGTGGGATGCAATTTGTGGCTATGCGATGTCCCACCAGCCTGGTTTTCAATTCATTTCATCAGCCTGATTGTAACCAGGTTATGCGCCAAAATATCGCTACGCAAAGAATTGATATGCGAAATATCGATCGTAAAATATCGACATGCAGGATTCATGAAATACACCATGAAAATTGGCGTCGCAAAATATGGACACAAAAAAAGACACCACGATCATGGACATGCTATGTATGGGGTGTGCAAATTATTGACATAAAAATATCGACTCGATAAAGTGTCGGCACAATGAAATCGAGGGGGGGAACAAGGAGAAAGTCTCCATTTGTGATCCTGATTATTTATAAACATTGATGAACTTAAACAGTGCTGTTGCGACTTTCGTGTGACTGTGGACACGTTCAGTGTTCCCATTGTTGGATTCCGTCGCACAGTTTGGTTCCAAATGCATATAGGTTCTGCTCGATGTCTTGTTAACACGCGCACGTCCGGGGGGGGCGGGTATATGCCCCCCTCTGCGGTTTTTCCTAATTTGCCGCCATACTAATCGGGTTAGCAAGGCCAAACCTCGCATGGCTGTTCTTTAGTCTTTTCTGCATATCCTCAGAAATGTTTGACCCTGGGCAGGTCACCAGGTCAGGCGAAGTGACCCAACATCCCTCGGAGTCTAGGTGGCATCACTTCCACAATAATTGGGCGATTGATTTCAAACTTATAACACGTCATGATCTCATCAGGGACTATAATATATATCTAGTTTTTTTCGTAGCATTGACCTGAGGTCAGGTCGCGGCCATGGCTTCCCCCATTATAGGCCTATGGTAAAATTGTTTCCTGGTTACATATTTGCTCTCGGAATGACCTCACAACGGTTATGGCGTGTAGTTGGAAACTATTCTCAATGTTACCGCTGACATTTTTGCTCAGTGACCTCACCAAGGTCATCTGAGGTCACCTGAGATCACTAGCACATTTCTGCGCATTATGTCGCACTGCATTAAGCTAGAAGGCTGAAATTACCGTCATTGTGCTTGTATCACCAAGGCGTGTCGATTGATATATTACATGACCTCCCTAGGCTAACTCATGACCTTGACCTGAAGTCATAGTTTCGGAGTTGACCTGACCTTAAATCACACAGCATATTGTCGATAGCACATTTCAAGGGGCTGTCGAATAGCATTCGCCGTTTGTTTCTATCTGCTACAGGTTCTGAGATATGTGTCAATATCTGAGGGTCCCACCCGATCTGGTCGAATTCGACCTATGATGACCCAGTGACCTAAATATTGACCTGAGCGGAAAATGACCGAAATACCTTCGATAGAGCTTGTCACCGGCTATCCAACGCCGTTTTCTGTTTGTCGGTACCTAGCATAGTTCTGGAGATATTAGGGGTGTCAGACATCTGCCCCCCCCGGACATGCGAAGTTGGCGCGGACCGCCGGACGTGCGAGTGTTAATAAGCTTTTTATGTTTTAGCTAGCGGTATTTTGCATGTCGACGCAATTTGAGTGCTGTTATTTCGCGGACACGATGCATTGCATATAGGTACTTTACGTGTCGATATTAAACATGTATATATTTTAAACGTGTCGATGCCTTGCGATACCGATATTTTACAAAGTTGACATTTGGTGTTTCGATATTTGCAGTCGTTCAGTATGTCGATATTTTGCGGTCGATATTTAGCATGTTTATTTTTTGCTGGTCTGCATTTTGTTCAGTATCCTAGAGAAAGTTGAAAGTATAAAAGGAAAGGATCTGAATCAGGGCAGTAGCAAGGAAACATATCACTACTCTTGTCTAGAAACATGCTTAGTCTTGCCATCAGGAACATTTCGAGACGAATATATGCTTAGAGGAATCTGAAAATATTCGAGAGTGTTCGAAGATTTTCTTCGAACACGCACACACACACACACACACACACATATATATATATATATATAGATATGTATATATGTATATATACATATATGTATATTCATATATATATATATATATATATATATACATATATATATATATATATACATATATATATATATATATATATATATATATATATATATATATGCACACTAAATATGCCGATGGCTTCCCTACTACGCATCGTACTTTCGTCAGTGGTGCAATAGCGTTCCGCCAATGTATTCGTACGTAATAATAAAAGGAAAGGATCTGGGCCAGAGCAGTAACAAGTGAGCTTATCACTACTCTTGTTTAGAAACACACTTAAGCTTTCTATCAGTAGCATTTCGAGACGAGTGGATACCTAGACAAATATGAAAATCTTCCAGCATGTACGAAGAGCCAAACGAACTATGTGGTTCCTGACTGTTACCGAACGGAGAGGGAATAAACAAGTACTTCATGCACGCACGACGCATATATATATATATATATATATATATAATATATATATATATATATATATATATATATATATTAAATATGCAGACAGTTTCCGTACTACGCATCGTACTTTCGTAAGCGCAATCGCATTCCGCCATGTGTTCACCACACTCGATAGTAAAACAAATCATGCCATTCTAAAATTTACGACATAACAGTAGCAAGATTACTAAAGCAGTCGCGACGTCACCGTCATAATACATCATCATACACATCCACCATATGACCTCCTAAATCCTTCTTTTCTCCGATTAAGTCCCCCTAGTTTCGACTCTGTTCCCAATATGCTGATCCATGTGCCTTCCCGTTGCCATCCATAAAACGCATTTTCGTTCCAAACACTTTGTAGCCCAAATATGTGGAATTCTTCGTTCTCTTGGTTGCGCCTGGTGTTTAGTCCTGTACATTACCTTCTTGTTTTGCCATGCACCAATTTAGCCGCCAGGTTTGTATCCCTTCTGTAGGCTATCATAAGGTCGGCTGGGAACAGTTTTTGGAGGTTTTCTGATCGTTATAAGATGTGGCGCTTGTCCCTCAATATCCGTCAGACGTCGGGATGATATCTGGAAAATGTGATGACCGTTGGGACCTTCTTAATTTCTTAACCTTAGATTTACGTTGAGTCCTTTTGACTAACAATGAGTCTCTGTCAATTTGTTTTATCTTGCATATCTGTACTACGACTACCCTGTATTACGACCCCTTTGCAATAGGTGGCGTCAGCTTAGGTTGTATGTATATATATATATATATATATATATATATATATATATATATATATATATATATATATATATATATATATATATATATATATATATATATATATAAATAAATATATATATATATATATATATATATATATATATATATATATATATATATATATATATATATATATATATATATATATATATATATATATATATATATATATATATATATATATATATATATATATATAAATATATATATATATATATATATATATATATATATATATATATATATATATATATATATATATATATATATATATATATATATATACGATGAAAAATCCACGACACCTGTTGGTTCGGCATTACATTAAAGCGGTGTACTGTGGTACGTACAATACGCAGTGTGTACGGAATTGGTCCTGTCCATGGCTTCTAGTTTGGGTGAATGCGCTGCGAGCGAGAACGGGTCAGTGGACCAGCGATGGGATTGGTCTATCCTGGCGCTAACGTAGCGGATTCCCTTTGTGGAAGGAAGCCAACGAGCGGATGTGAGCCTCGGTCCGGCGAGGGAGTCATCGGATCTGGCCGTATTGGATTTACAGCGCAGCTCTCGCCGGGGGCCGGCTCGCCCCGGGTCCATAACCGGCCGGGCCAACGACGTGTTGTTTCCGACACCGCCGCTCCATCGTCTTCCAATATGGGCGCTGGAGACGTGCGGCGGCTGGTAATGGCAACCTCCACCCGCCGACCGCCGCCGGCCGTCCCTGGAACAGGACCATGTACTCTCCGACAACGTGGGCCGTCCCTGGAGCAGGACCATGTGCTCGCCGACAACGTGGGCCGTCCCTGGAGAAGGACCATGTGCTCGCCAGCCGTCGTGGGCCGTCCCTGGGGTAGGACCATGTACTCGCCGACAACGTGGGCTGTCCCTGGGGAAGGACCATGCGTTCGCCGACAACGTGGACTGTCCCTGGGGCAGGACCATGTGTCGCCCCTGGGACATGGGTGTACACACACGTGACTACAAACCGCCCCTGGGACATGGGTGTATCCACATGTGACTACAGGCTACCCCTGGGACATGGGTATACACACACGTGACTACAAACCGCCCCTGGGACATGGGTGTATCCACATGTGACTACAGGCTACCCCTGGGACATGGGTATACACACACGTGACTACAAACCGCCCCTGGGACATGGGTGTATCCACATGTGACTACAGGCTACCCCTGGGACATGGGTATACACACACGTGACTACAAACCGCCCCTGGGACATGGGTGTATCCACATGTGACTACAGGCTACCCCTGGGACATGGGTGCATCCACACATGAGTACAAACCGCCCCTGGGACATGGGTGTATCCACAAGTGACTACAGACTACCCCTGGTACATGGGTGCATCCACGCGTGACTACAGACTACCCCTGGGACATGGGTGCATCCACGCGTGACTGCAGATCGCCCCTGGGACATGGGTGTATCCACAAGTGACTACAGACTACCCCTGGGACATGGGTGCATCCACGCGTGACTACAGACTACCCCTGGGACATGGGTGCATCCACGCGTGACTGCAGATCGCCCCTGGACATGGGTGTATCCACGCGTGACTACAGACTACCCCTGGGACATGGGTGCATCCACGCGTGACTACAGACTACCCCTGGGACATGGGTGCATCCACGCTTGACTACAGACTACCCCTGGGACATGGGTGCATCCACGCGTGACTGCAGATCGCCCCTGGACATGGGTGTATCCACGCGTGACTACAGACTACCCCTGGTACATGGGTGCATCCACGCGTGACTACAGACTACCCCTGGGACATGGGTGCATCCACGCGTGACTGCAGATCGCCCCTGGACATGGGTGTATCCACGCGTGACTACAGACTACCCCTGGGACATGGGTGCATCCACGCGTGACTACAGACTACCCCTGGGACATGGGTGCATCCACGCGTGACTACAGACTACCCCTGGGACATGGGTGCATCCACGCGTGACTGCAGATCGCCCCTGGACATGGGTGTATCCACGCGTGACTACAGACTACCCCTGGTACATGGGTGCATCCACGCGTGACTACAGACTACCCCTGGGACATGGGTGCATCCACGCGTGACTGCAGATCGCCCCTGGGACATGGATGTATCCACGCGTGACTACAGACGGCCTCTGGGCGTATACTGATAGAGTGCGATGTGTGTGTTGATGGGGAGCGTAGTTCGAGACGTAGCTCACAAATATATTTCCTGTGCAGTACGCACTGTGACTTAATCCCACATGCCTGAATTATCTCACTGCTTTCTTGCTAAATAATGCATGCCATTGTATATGAAATGAAGATTGATAATTCAATACCATTTTTGTATTTATTTTCGTTCACTGGCTTAGTCGCTGTCAGCTGCGTGTTCAGACATGCAAATGAACGACACGAAATCCGCGGAGTAGGTGAAACCAATTCACGGAAACAAAACTGAACTATAAGGCACCATTGACATACACGTATCAAACAGCCCACGTTGGCATTCATACACCTGCGAGGTTCTTTTAGCCGGATTCCTGTGCTCCTGTGTGCTGACCCGTGGATGCCGGCCACGGATACGAGAAAAAAAAACTGACGATGTCATTCACTCACAAGATAGCAAAAAGAATTGGCGTGGTAATGTCTACCTCATCTATCTATTCAAAAATAAATTAACAGAGGAATATCCATGAGCCAAAAAGAGGAATAAATTGCACATCTTCGTTCCTCTCCAGTAACATAACCGTAGTTTGCTTGAATATTCATGAGATTCTGCTTATTTGCTCAAGGTCCATTTATCTTGCAGCTGATGACAAGCAAAATGTGCTTTAGTAGTACCCAAAGATATTGGTACCGCTCTATAACTGACAAGGATCATGTAAAAAATAATTTTCAACATACGTTTTTACTGACAGCATGGTTGCATTATTATACATCTTTGTTTATTTAATTCAACTACAAACTCACTATCTTCACTCATTGGACACTCGAATGATTTCCTGTAGCTTCGCATAATCAGGTTGAGTGTATTGGAGAATAATACCAACATTGACCTGTCGCATGTCACCATTCATTGCCGCACAATACCAGATTTTGTATTGCTTGAAGTGATTTTGACAGGAACTGAAATGAAGATAGAACACGCTTCCCTAAAATTCTCCTTAGGGCCATGTCCTTGGCCTACGATTATAATTTGTAAGTGAAGGAAGCTTAGAGGTGTGCCTGACCATTGATGTCATTTGCACTGCCCGTAAAGCTGCTGCGTTTTGAAAACAAAGGCAGAACAACTGCACGCTTAATTCAATGGAAGCATTGTGTTAAAGTGTGTGTATGCGTGTCCACGCGCGTCAAGGTGCTGAAGGCGAGGGGGCTGAGTGTGGAGTAGGATCACACAGGTAACCGTCACAGAGCATTCATGTAACCTTGATAAAGGTTAACTTACTTCGACCACCCTCAAGATCATGTTATGGTGGGTGACGGGCACTGCGGAAATATAGTTGAGTTTGCCGGGGTGCCGCGGTGCCGGGCCCACACGGTCTAATTCTTTCAAAACGCACCGAGGGATGCTTACCGTGCGGACAAGGAGAAACTCGCCTACACCGCTTCGCACGCCGGCCGATGCGTGCCATCAGCACACTGTTTCCGTGGTGGTAATGGCAGTAGGCCTGATCACCTACGTGGTGGTAGGCGATAGGTGGCTGTGTGGGGGGGGAGGCTAGTACTGTGCTCGTCAAGTGAAAATCGGCTCATCTACGTATGATGCTACCACTAGGTGAGCCTTTGCGCTATGTACGAAACAAAGCAGAAATCTGCTCATGTAGATCCGACGGCGCCACTGAGCAGCCGTTTAGTTCAAATGAAAAACAAACCGGTCCATGCGTATCCAACCGCCGACGCCATCCCTGGGTGACTGGTTACAAATTAACTATACTGCAAGTGGCGGCGCGCTCATGCAGTACTTGTTAGTTGGCTTCAGTGTTGCCTACACTGCTCCTGCTAGATTGGTGACATCGAGATGACCAAAAGTAAATGGAGATGGTCTGGTTGCTTGCCGCCCGGCAGCAAGGAAAGGGAGCAGGTGACGCCCTCTTCTTGGCAGTAGGCCTGATTGGTCGCCTTTGTGAGCCAAACCTACTGCTGATCGGCAGAATGTGGCGTATTCTTAGCGCACTGTTGCATGTCTGGCCTTGCGGTTTCATTTGTTTTGGCGACGCGCATAGAAAGGGTGCTTATGAAAAGTCACCAAGCTGCAGGAGCTTGGCGCAAACTGTTCAGAAATGGACAGGAAAACATTTCAAGTGTCTATTTGAGGCACGCCTTTAGCAGTGTCATCCGCCCCGACACAGCGATAGTCTCAAGGTGGCTAGATACCGCGCATCTCAGCCACTGTGGCACCAGGCTCGGTATTAACCCCACTTATTGATCCGTGCCATTCAGTCGTAACAAAAGCGCACCGCTGCGATTAAAAGACCCAACCGAGTGTCATGTGACTATCTCGGCACCGCGCAAGAGCAGATCCGTCACCAGCCAGAACCGATACATATCGGATGTTATCTCACAATGAAAAACGAATATAAATATGCTATACTATGTAGGCAGACATGCGTGTTGACTAGTTTATTTGATAATAATTTGCTTTATTAAGCTCACGGGCTATTCGATGTTGGTATCTGACATGAATTGGATTTGGCTGGAAAAGGGAGGTATTGACTTTGACTTCCAGTTATAATATATCTCGTAAGTCAACACATGGGACTCATTGGATAGCATGCCATATTTGGGTCTATTTATCGCCGAAGTTGTCCCCACTAATGTACCCAACACGTTATGTACTAATACCAAACAGCCGCCTTCGGATTAAGAGCCTTAGGACACCCTAGCCAGGGAGCCGTCAAGCACCAACCAATACCAGCCAGAGCTGATGAACGTCAGATACACCGAACAGCTGGAGGGTCTTCGGACAAAGAACCTTAGAACACCGACCAGAAGGGTGGGGGTGGGGTGGGGGGTTGAGTAGCTAGTGAAGCTATGAAATAAACAGTACCGACCAGTAGTGGGAACTATCAGATATAATATACCGACGGAGGGTGCCTTCAGATGGATAATAGCACCCAGGATCGCCACGGGTAAACAATACCGACCATTGGCAATACACAGACCAGGAGAGGTGTTCGGTAGACATTGTCGGCCAGAGAGGCTGCCAGGCACGGGGTGTCACCACAGAGGGGCCAGTGCCGGCAGCGCTGTTGTGTTAGCGGCGCCGTCGGCAGGCCGGTGTGGCACGGCTGGTGTCGCCTCGCAGCTGGGACGTTTCATCGGTGGCGCGGCACGCCCGTGTGACGCAGCACGCACAGGTGCGCCGTACTGCGGTACACAAAGCCGACCATTGTCGACACACCTGTGGCGGGCCGCCGCCGCCGTCCACGGAGCGGGCCGGCCGCCAGACACAGGGACACAGCACCACCAGCAGTCAGTACAGCTAGCAGCTAACGGCCAACAGCCAGCAGTCAGCAGTCAGCAGTCAGCAGTCAAAACAGTCAGCAGCCAGCAGCCAACAGCCAGCAGCCAGCAGCCAACAATCAAGAGCCGGCACAGCCAACCGACAGCATATCTACCGATCTACACCGAAGTTTCAGCGACCAGTTGAGGTAACCGATCTGCTGAGGTGAATCTGGTCGCCAGAAATGGTTTTCCACCGCACATGTGTTGACTGTTGTAGAAATGTAGACGCCAGAGCGGCGCCACCTCGTGGGAAGGGGCCGTTCCCACTCAGTTGCACCCTTAGCCATTCGGCTTGACCAAGAGATTAGCGAGTCCACGGTTAAATGAAGCTTGGTTTAGAGCGAGCGCGTCGCTGTATGTAGAGCCGAGCGGGTTGTTCGCTTGGGTGCATTTACAGGCGATAGCCACGTCAGAGCGGCACGCCAAAGCATAGTTGATGCGGCATCCTTTGCTGATCGTATCAGCTGTACAAGGGAAGATCTCAAGTCAGGGCAGATTCCTTTTATGACGTCATCTATGGCGTTATAACAGGAAGCGTGTCAGGTTGTTTTTGGCCGAATCGATAATTATCGGCAATTAGCTTTACCCATTTCACCCATAAATGGCTAATGTTGGGGATAGCAAAACGGTGGACAACTGAGCATTCGTTTGTTACTAACATTTCCGAGGTCATTTGAGGTTATTGATTCAAGTTTTCCTCAGATAATCTTGTTTGGCTTATCGGTCACTGTGGGGCCAATGTGGACGCTGGAACCAATATTGGAATCCATTTTTAGTACATTACAAGGCTACAAAGTAGAAAATTAAAACTGCTGTATCCTACTAGAAAGCAATATTCTCTACCATACCCCACCCCGCAACAAACTCGGCCCCAAATGGGCTCGGTGTAAAAACAGCATGTTGCGTGTTGGGAGCAAAATTCAATGACACCCAATTTTTTGCACTTTCAGTCAACTAGTGACTAGATTGACCGAATCAATCAAAAGGATGGCAGACAGGGGTCAGATGCGCGCATGGACAAGCCGTCCGACGCTCACATCACTTATTTCGTAAACTATTTCATGAAAAAATGAGCGGAATCGAGCAAAGGATATTTGTTGTCTTTTGCTGTGGTGCCGTTTTTTGCAAATATTTGCTGTGCATTTCCCGGTGTGCATAAATATATGTATGTGTATAGGTAGTGAAAGATAATCTAAGTTTTTTCTTTGATTGGTCTTGAGCTGATGTGATGATTAATCATAAGCTACCTTCCATTTTGGCTGCTCCATTCCATGAACATATCATTTCTGCCATTAAATATCACCTTAAAATATTTGAAGTGATGGACGAAGACGAAATATTGGCTTGTTCTGTGCATCCACAATTTCCTACCGTTGTCCCACCACCCATGAGGTAAGTCCATTCACATGATGAAGTAAACTGACCACACGCTAGTCGGGTGTATGTGGTGCCCATGTATGAAGACATTGCTGTCCCCTCACATATACATATTGCGATATATTATTTCTCCACTTTCTTCTTCTAATTTGCATACTAAACACTGTATAGTCTGTTTAGCGTGACCCACTTTTCAAAAATGTTTTCCAAGCAAGTTCGTCCCAGGCTATTCCCGTTATATAATGAAATTTACCCGAGGTATTCCATTTTTTTGAATTTTTGCCGGTAATCGTAATCTCCGAGCAGCAGGTGACGTTATCACCTCAAAGTCCCTTCTAATACTGTGGCTTGTTATTGACCCGGAAGTAATGCGTGCTCTTAGCGTGTCGTTTTTCTGTTTGTAGTTGAGCTAGAGTGATGAAACAAAACCGTCGCATTGCTCATCGTCTGCTCTATCGTCTGATAGTTATAACCCTATCATCACTGAGGTGTGGGGGGGGGGGGGGGGGAGGGAACTGCTCAAGCCCCCTCTATTAGAAAATCTACTGCCTCTCCTGAACTAAGTAAGTGACTTTGGGACTGTTTCTTTACATCAATTTGGAATAATTTGGTAGGCAAATTTGGAAATCGAACGATAACTTTGCCACCTGGTGGCCAAAAATTGAAGCAGTATTCGGTAGCTTACGCATGATTCACGGATAAAATTCCGAATATTGCGCGACCTGACGTGACTTAAGGTGACTTGTACCCACAATCGGGTAGGTTATGATATCAGAGCGTATATAGACCCTTCCTGACTTAAATTTGATTTTATGCGGCAAGTTAAAACATTTTATAATTGTTGGGCATTAACCTAGTTTTTCCCACACTGATCTTCACAGGTCAGGGATCAAGGACCTCTTTTCAAGTCACGTAAATAACATGTGGGCACATGTGTACCATGTTTCGTTAAAATTCATAAGATGGTTTCGAAGTTATATCGGGGGCCGGCTGGAGCAGCCCTCCAGTTCTGAAATGACCAAACAAAGCCCAGTGCATGTAGGGTTAAGAAATTTGCTCCTGTACAGTTGACTGCAAAAGTATCGCAATCGCTCTTAACGTTCCATAGAAAGTTGGCTCATTCAGTTGTATTGTATGTTGCACAATTGTCAACACAACCGTACAACTCTGCACGGTGCTCTTGGTCGCCCAGGAGTTAGGACACCACGGCACATGGTGTCGACAAGCGGCTACAAATTCATATAACTTGTTCTACACAGACGCACAACACGGCGCGAAGTTCTCGATCATTCAATACAGTACTTACTGCACCATGGTTTTCGCAAACGGTTGCAAGTGCATGCAGCTGTCTTTGGTGTGACGAAAAGTTTTTGATGTGCCATTCCACGACCTGAACCAAGGCGGTAACGTACCTTGTGGGATGAAGCTTTTCAGACCACGTGCAATGTACGAGGCGAGGTTAATGTCAGACGCCGTGCACCTCCTGAAGATGGCGATGCTGTCAGAACAGCTCGGGACGGACCAAGGGAACCAAAAAGAAGGTCCAAACCATGGCAACATTTATCGTCTTGTTCCATGGACCGCACTTGCTGCGATTTTCGATGGCGACACCTGCATCTGCGAATGACCTGGTCTACGATCACGACATGCGACAACTTAAGGACATCATCGAGTTCAAACACGTCGCAGACGGCATCACCATGTCCATCAAGCGTCACACTACATACTTGAACTCAGCGGCTGACGTGTTCGCTCGTTCAATGAAGATCTCGCATCAGCTGAACGTCAGGAAATGGTTGCGACCCTGGCAAGCATTCCGAGGTCAACCGCCTTACCGCTTGGCAACCCAGAAGAGGCGAAAGTCGGCCCGAGTAATGATCTCAGGTCGCAACTAGGCAGCAGATCCTGGCTGCTGTTCGACCAACTCCATGACAACGCCGAATAGGTGATGAAGTTGGGAAACTAGTGGACCAGCCACGCTGGCTTCAGGAGAGTCCCAGAGTACGTGCGACATCTGGTGTTCGTGAACGACGGCGCCGAACGAGGGATCAAGCTGCTGCAGGACCTGATGGATCGGACCCAGGATGCGGAACAGCTTGAATACCTGACTCAGGTCGTGGAATGACACATGAAAACTTTCGGTCACACCAAGGAAAGCTACATGAACTTGAAGCTGTTTGTGGAAACCATGCCGCTCTGAGTGCTGTATTGAGAGACCGAGAACACCGCGTCGTGTTGTGCGTCGGTGTAAGAAAAGTTACATGAATTTGTAATCGTTTCTCGACACCACGTGCTGTAGTGTCCTGATTCCTGGGCCAGATCAAGAGCACCGTACCGAGTTGTGCGGTTGTGTTGACATTTGTGCAACATACAACTGAAGGAGCCGACTTTTTATGGCACGTTCAGAGCGAGTGTGATACTTTTGCAATTAACTGTACCAGAGCGAATTTGTTAACGATGTGTAAATGTACTTGGCTTTTTTTGGTCATGTCGGCACATTGAGGGGGGGGGGGGGTCTGTTCCAGCCCCCATGTAACATCAAACCCGTGAATTGAATTTTGACGAAACTTGGTACACAGATATTTTATTTAGGTGGTCTGAAAAGATGACCTTGATTGGTGACCTTTAAAGGTCACAGTGTGGGAAAACTAGGTTAATGTAAAAAAAATTGGACTTGTTTGAACTTTCCCGCAAAAAGTTATATTTTAGTTCGGAAGGGGCTATATACGTTCTGTTATCATCATCTGCCCGCTATTGATCTGAAGTCACCTTAGGCTATGTGAGGTCACGCAACATACTGAATTTTTGCGTGAATCTTGCGTAGGTACCGGAACACTGTTTGAATTTTAGCCACTAGATGGCAAAGTTTTCGTTCGATTTTCAATTGTTCCTGAAAGTATTCCAAATTAATGCAAAGCAACAGTCCCAAAGTCACAAAGGCCTCACTTACTCAGTTCAGGAGAGGCAGTATATTTTATAATAGAGGGGGCTGGAGCAGCTCCCCCCAATGCTGATAGGGTTAGAGCTATATATCAGACGATAGAGCAGACGATGAGCAGTGCGATATGTTTTGTTCCAATGCTCTAGCTCAACTACAAAACGAAAACGACGAGCTGACAGCACTTACTACTTCCGGGTTAATGGCGAATCACCGTGCTAAAAGGGATTTTGAGGCGAGAACTTCATCTGTTGCTCGGATATTAAAATTACCGACCAAAATTAACAAAAATGTATTACCTTTGGTAAATTTCATCATAGAACGGGAATAGCCTGGGGCGAACGTGCTCGGAAAACTTTGTTGAAAAGTGGGACACGCTACTACATAGCTCCTCACACTGCACTGTCTGTGTAACGGGATAATTACATGCCGTAAATAAATAAATAAATAAATAAATCCATCTCCATCTCTGCCCGGAGGAGTTCCGGAACAAAAACCAGCATGCTGGGTATTGCGAGCAAAATGCAACGTCACCCAAGTTGTATATTTCAGTGAACATAGTGACTCCCCCATTGGAGGGTAAAAGTGAATCCTTCCCGGGCTGTCGGTATCGACAGCTTTAACCGAACAGTGGACGTAATCTATTTAGTATGCAGCCGCGACTTAGTCACTAGAGTATATTGCCTTGATGAAATCTATCGACATTTTGTTTTTCATCGTTGCATGCATGGTCAGTAGGCCAAGTCAAATTCAATACTCATAGGTTACACTTAGCGTGACATACAATGGTCTGCAAAAGCTGGTAAAGAATGCACATGTAAAAGATCAGCCCGAGTTGAAAAGAAATTCGTTCATGCTTAAGCACAAGCACATGCACAAGCCTTTTCCGTTACGCACAACTTCCGCTCATGAACCAGCAGGATTTGGAGTGCGAGGATACGATTATGGTGATCGCAGTTAAGTCATGACGGGATGCTGATGCGGAATCTTTTCTTCTTACCTAAATAAAATAATTACGAGCGAGGCGATACGCCGGGTAAGTCTCCCTTTAACCAGCAGGAAGTATGCAACATTAGTGGGCGTTGAACCATTTTCAGGATGCCTATATATGACCTAACAACGACATATCGTAGAAGCATGCCACATGCGCAAAGATGTAGCTTCACTCTTCAAGAGCTGCCTGGTTTAGGTTACCAGATATACTTTACTGGTGTACTTGGGTTTACCTGAATACATTTTCCCTTCAACATTTTACATGGGGCTACCAATCTGAGTTTTACTATTTTTGTCCCGCTAAGTTATTTAGCACGTTGTGTGCAGTATGCAGGTAGAATGTAGGTCAGAATAACTGTCTTGATTCGAGCATCGCACGTGATGTTTCACTGCGAATTCCTTTGCGAAGAGATCGATGTAATGAAACAGGAGACATAATTCAGTCTGCATCTAACATGTGTTATGCTATGACACGCACCACTATCAGTGTCTGAATGTAATGATATTGGGGTGCAGAACACCCATTCGGGGATCATGGGGGAGGGGGCCGTAGTCTACCAATACTGTTTGAATGAGGGGGACTATCTTTTGTCCTCTCCCTAAATGGGACTGCAAGATTACCTCGAGATACAAATTTGATGTCACATACCAGGGATTTTGTAATGTCATCCAGGTGGAACAACTGTCGCAAGATATGCACGAAAAGGAAGAATTTGGTCGGGATCGGCGAATTAGCTCTTTAAAAACGGAATACATTTATGGATCACTGGTGGTCTCCCTATATAACATGTTCAAATAGACCTTGACATATATGGCAACTTGTGTTCACCGAAATACACGAAGCTGAATACGGAACTCTTTCCTAAATATAATACAAGCTAATTACATTTGAACATCCAGAACACTCCGCCAATCCAAGAACACTGCCTGGCCCAATACTGCATGTGGTCGATATGACATCAGAGGCGTTGTTGTAAAATGTGTGTAGTTGTATTTGCCCAGTTGTTGAAAATAGCACATACGAGGCAATGCTAATCGTGAGAAGCAATTGCAACAAAACGAGACGCTTTCCTGCTTGGAAAACGTCCGCAGAGCTGTGCTAGTTGTGTAGTGAATGTGTTAAGGACACAGTCAACCATGGGTATCAGTCAATTATTTGCAAAAAGGTTGTTTATATGCTTGCTCTTTGCGATGCTGCTCGGGCTCGAACAAATTGTGCCGCGCACAGAACAATTACTCTGGTACCCCATAACCGAACCGGTACCCGACAAAAAATAGACAAATCGGGACCCAAAAAATTAGCCGAGGCCCCGACAAATCAAGCCGGGCCCGGAAAATCGCTCGGGGGTCTCAAGGCCCGCCAGCGGCCCCCAAAATCGCGCGTAAGCATGTTATTCCAGGGACCCGACGCGAGTTTCTGAGCTCGATGCCTTTATGGAATCCCTTCTGAATCTTTAGAAGCCCGGTTCCCGGCGTAAGCAGTCAACTAGACAGGAAATATCGATAGCTCGACAGCTCTTGGTTTAGATCTTACCTTTCAAATCGCAGACAGGTAGTTCGGCCCGGAAGACTTGTATGCAACGTATCCTGTGGTGTTCCACAAGGAAGTTTGTGTGTCCAATTTGTTTTGTTGTACACAAATGATCTTCTCTCACACATAGGTGATGTCTTTAAAGTCGTTGCTTACGCTGACGACACACAGGCGATGTTGTCATCGAAATTGGAGGACATAATGTATGCCAAACGCCGTCTCGAATCGTGCTGGAAACTATGTGCTCGTGGTACCGTTAAATCTTCTCAAGCTCAACCCATATAAAACGCAATTTGTGATTTTGGTTCTCGCCAGATGATCGCGCGGCTGCCTACCATCAGCCTCTCGTTCTTGGATCGGATATTTCACGTGTCTCATCTATCAAAAACCTGGGTGTGACCATGGACGAATCGTTAACATGGAGTGAACAAATTGGCGATATTGCTAAAAATGTAACCGCATCATCCCTAATTATTAATTTTTTTTTTTTTTTTTTTTTTTTTTTTTTTTTTTTTTTTTTTTTTTTTTTTTTTTTTTTTTTTTTTTTTTTTTTTTTTTTTTTTTTTTTTTTTTTTTTTCCCCCCGCCCCGGTGTTTAAAAATAAATTTTTTTATAGTTTATTTTATTATTAATTTTTTCTTTTTTTTTTTTTTTTTTTTTTTTTTTTTTTTTTGTTTTTTTTTCCTTTACCACCTTTTTTTTTTTTTTTTTTTTTTTTTTTTTTTTTTTTTTTTTTTTTTTTCCTCGCGGAAACCCCAAAACTTTTTTTTTTTTTTTTTTTTAAAAATGAATTTCTTTCTCTTTTTAAACAATAAAAACCCTTTTTTTAAAAGGGCCCCCGCCTGAAAACTTCTTTTGCGCAACGCTCTTTCATGTACCGTGCTGCAGTTCTTGGAACAGTCTCCCCGAGGATGGGGTGGGGGTGTTTTTTTTTTTTTTTTTTTTTTTTTTTTTTTTTCCCCCCCCCCCCTTTTTTTAAAAGTTTTTAAATTTTATTTTGTAATTTTTTTGGTACCAAAAAAGGTTGTTGATTGATAACTAAGGACTCACCATAAGATATCAAAATACACTAAGTGTCACCATTGGCATGCGAGCCGGCCCCTCATCGTCAGCAAACAGAAGGCATTGCCACATGTGAACTAGAGTCAGGGGCTCAGCCAAAGTTTTCTCTAGAGGCCGACCAAAACATTTCTTTTATGGAAACAGCTATCGGAGCGAAGTGCGCCAAAAATATCTGGCTTGGCGCTATGCAATTCCAAATTTTCCTCTTTGATCTTTGATCTCTTTTAACTAAGGAGGTCCCCCCCCCATTGGTTGCGCCTCTGATCGTAACGAGGTATGAATTGGACACGTGCGTGTCGTGTGCAGATGTGCGCGACGCGCCTGCTGTACCGGAGCCCATCTGGTCGGCAGCGGTGAGCTGACTCTGTGGGGGAGACGCGCCGGCCACGAGATGACCGCACCGTTCGTGACGACGGTGACGAAGCCGGCGGCGGCCGGCGGCCGTTCTTCGCTGCGGCGCGCCCTGCTGGTGGTGGCGGTGCTGCTGCCGCTGACGCTGGCGCTCCTGCTGCTCGCCTGGCTGGTGACACCCAAGCTGGACGGACACAGGGCCACCTGGCTGGACCGACTCTTCGGAGATGACCAGGAGCAGCACACAGGTGGGCGCACAGCCGTCAGAGAGCTTGGCGGGCGGATATGGCAGGCGGGCGTACAGCAGATCGGAGGACTTGGCGGGCGGAGGTGGCAGGCAGGCATACAGCAGATCAGAGGACCTGGTGTGAGAAGGAGGCAGGCGGACGTACAGCGCATCCTGGTGGGAGGAGGAGGCAGGCAGGCGGACAGTAGACCAAAGGACCTGGCGGGTAGAGGTGGAAGGCGGGCGTACAGCAGATGTGAGTCGTTCTTGTTGACATGATCCGGAAACGAATGCAAATGGTTAAACATGACGAAAGAATAACGCCACAGTAGCTGACCTCTCGTTTATACAGTACTAATTGGACGGTGCGGTCAGATATTAGTCGCGGAAAGCCTGCGTTCGTATACGTTCGCTGCCACAACTCACGATAGTCATCAGCCACGAAACTGTGACCCTACGACACGTCAGCACCACGACACCATGACGCTACGACACGCCATCACCGCGACATCATGACGCTACGACACGCCATCACCGCTACACTGTGACGTTACGACACGCCATCACCGCTACACTGTGACGTTACGACCCGCCAGAACCGCGACACTGTGATGTTACGACACGCCATCACCGCGACACAATGACGCTACGACACACCAGCACTGCGAAACTGTAACCCTACGACACGCCATCACCGCTAACTGTGACGTTACGAAACGCCAGCACCGCGACACTGACGCCACGACACGCCATCACCGCTACACTGTGATGTTACGACACGCCACCACCGCTACAATGTGACGCTACGACACACCAGCACCGCGAAACTGTAACCCTACGACACGCCATCACCGCTACACTGTGACGTTACGAAACGCCAGCACCGCGACACTGTGACGCTACGACACGCCATCACCGCTACACTGTGACGTTACGAAACGCCAGCACCGCGACACTGTGACGTTACGACACGCCATCACCGCGACACTGAGACGCTACGACACGCCAGCACCGCTACACTGTGACGCTACGATACGCCAGCACCGCGACACTGAGACGCTACGACACGCCAGCACCGCTACACTGTGACGTTACGACACGCCATCACCGCGACACTGAGACGCTACGACACGCCAGCACCGCTACACTGTGACGTTACGACACGCCATCATCGCGACACTGTGACGCTACGACACGCCATCACCGCGACACTGAGACGTTACGACACGCCATCACCGCTACACTGTGACGCTACGACACGCCATCACCGCGACACTGTGACGCTACGACACGCCATCACCGCGACACTGTGACGTTACGACACGCCAGCAACATGTCACGGTTGTCCACCTGTGAGTGCAACAAAGAGTGATCGGCGACTCCCGCAGAGACGAACGTGTGCTCGCTGCCGCTGGTGGCTGGTCCTTGTCGGGGTGCCCTGCAGCGCTACCACTACAGCACGGAAAGCGGCACCTGCTCCGCCTTCCTTTACGGAGGCTGCGAAGGCAACGCGAACAACTTCAAGACGCTCGACGAGTGCGTGACCAGTTGCGGACCGCAGACCAGGAACAAGGAGCTGCAGAGAGCTGGTGAGGGTGCTGGATGGCTTGGTCTGTTAATGTCAGGAAGGCAGACAGCAGCCTAGCATGTGGAGCTGTGAGGGACTGCTCCCAGGTGGTCAGGTGGTACGGTCTGGCGGTGGCAGGTAGACAGCAGTCCAGCCCGTGGTACGGTGTGATGGACTGCTCCCAGGTGGTCAGGTGGTTCGGTCTGGCGGTGGCAGGCAGACAGCAGCCCAGCCCGTGGTACGGTGTGATGGACTGCTCCCAGGTGGTCAGGTGGTTGGGTGTTGCGGTGGCGAACCCCTGATGTGATCACCAATTAACGTCTTCACTTCACACACGTCACTATCCTTGTCCAAATGTCTTGAAGTCGTGAGTGTGGCCGAAGAAACTGCAGTCCGGCATGGGCACCGCCAGAGGTCGAAATGTGCCGCATGACTTTCGTCTCGTCAGCCGGACGCCGTGCGCGACGTTTCCCGGCACATCTGACGCAGTTCTTCTCTGTCGGCAGGCAACAAGTGTCGCTCGGAGGGAAACACGCGCCCCTCGCGTCACGACTGTTTGGCTGTGTATACACGGCGTGTCGCCGGCGGCCGCCGCGTGTGACTGACATGACTCACACGTGCCCACTGTCACAGGTGGTGTCGTCTGCAGCCTGCCCGCACAGGTCGGGGACTGTCGGGCCGCGCTGCCCAGGTTCTTCTTCGATGCCGGCTCGTCCACGTGCAGGCAGTTCATCTACGGCGGCTGCGGAGGCAACGCCAACAACTTCGAGACGCGACAGGAGTGCGAGTTGTTGTGCCTGCCCAGCGAACGTGAGTGCGGCGACAGGTCTGCACCGGAACACAAGCTGAACCAGAACACATGTTGAACAAGGACACAAACTGAACGTCACCAAGGTCCACCGTAGATTGCTAACGTTTTTAATATTTTTTTAGAGAAGCAGAGTACTCTTTTTTGAGAAAGTACTCTTCGCCCAACGTGGATGATCTGAGAGCACGACGATCCTGGTACTTCCGAGGGCACAAATATGCTTCGAAGAGCCATTGGTGGTGGCGGTAGGAGCGGAGCAAACACGAGGCCATACACTGTGTTAATTTTTTAGCACGACGTATCAACTGGTGTACGTATATTAAAGTATTGCATCCAGGTTGGCGTCACAACTTTGCATCCTTCAAGCTGGGTTTGGAGGAGCCAAAATAGTTTTAAAGCAAAACTATGAAGAAAGTTCCTTACATGTCCAAGCACTCGAATTTTGATTGATCGTATTCGTGTGATCTTTTTAAGTCAATATTTTCTCCACAAAATGTTAGTAGATTACGACAAAAATCGATGCTTTTTCCGATTTATCATATGATGGCTATGACCCTTTTTCACCATACGTAGGTCTACCACTGCTCTAATCTTTCGTTTTCATTGGGCTAATTAAGTCATATGATATGTACCGGCACACAACACTCCCTTTCTACATCGAATTAATTTGAGGTCAAATTCACTAAATGCGGGGGAAGTGGTGCATGATGGGTCGGGAGTGTAAAAATTACTATCCATTCCATGATGCTCCTTAGCTCAAAGTTTGTCCATTCCTACAGTACGCATAACTGATCATCACCTCGGTTCAACCTTAATTGGATCGTAACATATGTAGTTTTAAAAATCTTATGTCTCTGCGACTGGAAACTTATGGATTTTAAAACAAAATCCCAATAAGCAACCATTTCGTTGTGATACTTTAGATGGAGGTGATGTCTAGAAATTATTCAGTGCTTCTATCAGGCACTGCGTATGAACACTGGCGGATCTAGTCAACGGGTTTGGGGGGGTAATTTTCGGTTTTCGGCGTCAGCCCCTTCCCCTCCCCCTACCCCAGTGGCGTACCTAGGAATTGCATCAGGGGTGGGGTCGAACGGATTTGGAGGGTGCCCATTCTCCCACTATTTCTGGTTAAAAGCACCGGATTTCGACCACTATTTGGCAAACGGGCCCATTCTTTAAAATAATAATAAAAATAAAAATGAAATAATAATTGACAACATAATTTCCTGTGTAGGGGCCCCAGCCTACCTCAACCGTTGCTATGTTACTGGATTTTTGTTCTTGTTTACCAAAACGCTCACGTTCACGTTCAACGTCTTGTACCACGTCAACGTTCGTGCACGTGTACACACTGGCGGATCCGATTTTGTCAACTCTTGCTGTAAGCAGAACTTGAGCAGCATGGAACCCTCAATGTGTGTCAGAATCTACTATGCTACCATGCTGGCTTCCAAACAATTATTCTTAATAAAAAAAATCCTTTAAAATTGGAGATTCTTTCATCCAGACGCTATTTTTTACCCTCGGCAAAGGCTACTGCATTTTAATTTAGTTGACTTCTGTTGGTTTCGGGGGGGCAAAAGACACTATGCCCCCCCCCCTTTTAAGCGCTTCGGGGGGCCATGGCCGGAATGGCCCCTCCCTGGATCCGCCAGTGCGTATGAACATGTCGAGGGTAATTTTGTTAGTCTGGGACATGTGGGAAATAATGGAATATTGAGATCAAAGTGCAAATACCTTACATCGTGCACATTTCAAACGTACAAGATTGTGAAAACTAGCTACATAGTTCCGCACAAGCAAAATTAATTGTGAAGTGGTCAGATCTAGGGCCAGGTGCGTTTTTCGTATAAGAACGTGACCCTTGTCATTACTTGTTCAATACTTAACTCGATAATTTCTGGGAGAGGCCATGATTCATGATTCCTGACCCACCTGTACCCCCCCCCCGGCTGAGTGCGCGCCTGCCTATGATAAAAGTAGTAGTCCGAATCGCGCTGGCAGATACATAATTTTTATCCCAGCGACAACGTTATTTCCAGGGACATAACTTTTAAATCGCGGTCGAAGGTGCACATTTGGTGAAAATTGGGGGGGGTCAGGTCCCGTTCTCGGCCAACTTCATGCGGAATCGGGGGGGTACAGCCAGCCATGAAATGATCATTGGAACTCCTGGCAGAAAAAAGAAGGTGAACAATGAATTGAGGACTCTTCTGCACTACGGTGGAAGATAAATACGTGGACTATATGGACATCCTCACATTTTGCTCCACCGAGGGGGAAAAACGGACAAAGGACAAGATTTGTTCCGGATATTATAACTATTGCTGAGGCTCATGGTCGCCAAGAAACAGCGGTGCTACTTGCTGCCAATATGAAGCAGAGTGTACGCTTTTCATACTTATCGATACATGGTTCCAATGTATCGTTATACGCAGTACATACGGTTCCAATGGTCAATTTCCAACCACTAGTGAACAACGGTTCATTCTTCGAATAGTTGTCTCAGCACCAGTACTCGAGTCAAAGTGAACTACTTTTCATCAAAACCATTGGCAGACATAACGTAAATGCATAATCCGAGGACTCTTCGCTGGAATCTAAAACTGGCAAATCAGTTTTGTACATCTATATTGTACTTACGGTCTGCTGAAATCTACGGTCTCATAGTCTAGCCGAACTTCACTAATCATGTGTGCCACTTTCCTACGGCATAATCATATATAATTGCGTTGCATGTCAGTGAAGACTAATGCATTCGAACTCCACTAAGCATGTGTGCTACTTTCCTACAGCATAATCATATATCATTGCTTTGTATGTCAGTGATGACCAGTTCACTCGAATCATGCTATCGTTGCATCGATCTATTATGGTGATTTATGATGGGCACATCGGATACCAGACATCTAGTGCCGTTCTAGTTTGTTTGTTTGTTCTTAGTAGCCTCATATGCCAGAGTATCATTGGTATCATCGCAGTTGAAAAAAACGGTTTGAGAACATGTTCGTTAGGTTACTCACGAAAGGACAAATATCGGACTCAATGTTTTTAATGATTGCAGTGTTTGAGCACTGAGAACCTATATTATGCGGATTTACGTCATGGACCAAGTAAGTTTCTCAATATTAATGCGTAATTCTATCGAGGCATTGTGGGAAATAATGCAGGTCTCAAGTTGTATCAAGTTGCTGCTACCATGAAAATAGATGCTGGACCATTTGTCCATTTGTTCCAACGGCATCCGGCCGCCATTGCTGTGCAATCTGTCTGAAGTTACCCAGCTATAGTTTCATAGTGACTGCAGTCCCAAGTGTGCAGACAATTATGGAGTACAATGGTAAGTCGATTTTCAGGGCGGCAATTTCGAAAGCTCAAAATGCCTTTAGCGGCTACGAATAACTTGTGCAACGCCAGCTACAGTGAAGCCTTGTGACTTTGTGCAATCATGTTTTATTGGGCTCAAATGTATCAACACGCGCCCTGGAGGGCCTCTGAAAAGTATGCGCACTAGAGGTGGGGGGGGAGGCGGATTCCGCCCCCTTAAGATCTCGGCTCCTATTAAAGCTGGAGTAATACAATTCTCAGGGTGGATGGGTACGGTAGTGAACTCTATTGTGTGCAAATTTCATCACCTTAGGTCAATACCTTCAAGGTCAAATGAGGTCACCAATATCAAAATGTTCTTGTTTTGCGTGGCTTGGCTTGTCATTGTTATGAATCGCTGTAATTGTGCTTAAATGCTCAAAAATGGGCATCAATTATATTTTGGACATTACTAATGATGCAATACAGATGCTAGACCCGGCATTTGACCTCAGGTCACCTATATAGCAGCACTTTATCGGGTCAGTTACCTGTTCCAGTTACCGGAACCAGCTCGCCCGACTGCTCCGTCGGGCGGCTGGGCGCAATCGGCTTCGCGAAGAAAGGAGTGAAGTACATGAATATAGTACGGAAACGCTTAGGCACACAATGACAAACAGTAGTCTTCAGGATGTGTAGGGAGTAGCATGCAAAGTTACATCAATCGCATGACAGTCATTTGCACTTACGACAACATTCCAGTTGACCAAGTTTGGTTCCATTAACTTGTCATGAACTTGACCTGACTTGACCTTGGTGACCTAACATGACCTTGAAACCATATAGTATAACAATATACATCAAACAAGTCGCTAGTATCGCCAAGAACACTTCCCTTTTGCCAATATACGGGAAGCGCATTAGCGCCGATTTTTGTGGTCTGGCGCTACGAAATGTTTTGACTTTAACGGCCTCTAACGCGAAACATTTTTTAGCCGATTTCAGCTTTTCTTGCTTTAAACAATGTGCCGGACATTTCTAAGCAGGTACACAAAATATGGCGTAAATCGACCGGTAAAATCTGGAGTTATGTCCGAAAACCCGGAGGGGTGGGCATATTTCGCCCCTCTCCAATGCGCGTCTTAACCCACGCCGTCTCGGGGGGAGGGGGAGGGGTGATAAGCGCCCCCCAAGGTTTTCTGCAGATAGCGAATTGACATATATTTTCCCACATCAATTTTGCATTTGTGTGAAAATTTTGAGGTCAGGTCATCTAGGGTCAACGGGTTAGTCAAGGTCAAGTGAGATCACCTCCAGAAAAGTTCAACCAGTCGATATTTTACGGATAGGATAGTAATGAAAGTCGGATTTTACGGATAGGATAGTCGACGCTTTTACGGATAGGATATTTTAATGAAACTTTCAGTGTTTGCTTATCTTTAGGGATGAAGCAAAACGCACCAGAGGAATATTTGATTTGTTAACATTTTTTGATTACTAATTAATTGTGCACATTTGCCCATTAGTGCTACAATCGAAGATTCTGGCTAAAGCAAGCATTTTTATGAGAGCAAGTTGCCTTGAAGCAACATTTTTCGGTCCGCTCTACCCATTAGAAGAAGAAAAATGAAAGAAAATTGAGCACTCAAAATTTTGAAATTTCGGTAAAAAATGAATTTTTGGGTGGGCAAAAATTGTATGGCCATGATCGATTTCGCCTTCCTTTTCTGATTCCATTTTTTTCAAATCTCCCCTAAAATGAACTCCCCAGAGCGAAAAATATGATGCCTGTCGTAAACATATGACCCTCTAGTGACGTCACCTTTGGGGTGATGACATTTTTTGGGTGGTTTCTGGCCCTACCCGTCGAGCGCTTTCCGATGAGACCTCTTTCGTTTTCGTGCGACGCTTAGTGTGGAGATTAGAGCGGGTTGTATCAACCCCCGAGACGGGGTGTGAGAATCCGACCGGAAAGACCGGAAAGAGGTTAACAGGTGCAGATACTCATGCTGTATTCCGAACACCGCTGTTCGGTTCTTGGAACGCACAGAAAATCGCCTGTGTTGTGTGCCGAACACTTCCATACCCCAATGAAGACGGCGTTTAATACATTTGAGCGCAATAAAACATGATTGTACAAAATGCAAGGCTTCTCTGAAGCTGTCGTTGCACAAGTTATTAGTAGCCGCTAAAGGCCGCATTTTAGGCTTTCGAAATTGCTGCCCTGCAGTTGACCAGATCTATAATTCAAGGAATCATAGTAATCAGCTGGAAACAATTTTTGAAAGGAATATGATGTCATGCGATTCAACTTACCATTGTTCTCCTTAATAATATGCACACTTCGGACTGCAATCACTGTAAATGTACGTCCCACTGTTAAAGTGTTAGGTGTCCTCATGGACCAGCACTTTAGCTGGGATTTTCACTGTCTCAGATTTCTCTCACATTCTCACTGAACTGTCTCCAGCTGCCGATTGATACTCTCCGACAGTCCCGTCACGGTTGAAGGCGGTTGGGCGGTGGCAGAGACAATACCTATGGCAGGTTTCTCCTCCGTACCCCATAGGCTGTTCCAACATATCTGCTTGGGATAAAGGAGGCCAAGAGCGCGGCGTGGAAAGCAACGGGTAAATAAGTTGCGTTATATCTGAACTTGCTTTCAGCGTAAGTCCTTGGAGCTCCCGGTGCCTCCTTTATGCCTGGACAGGTGAACATTATGCCCAGGCATATGTCGAAGTATAAGATTGTTGTCTGCGAGTGATGTAAGCATGCCAGTTTCTATGGTACATTTTTGGAATACCTTTGGCAAATAAACAGAACGTTGTGGTGCTTACAACTCCTCTGCAATGACTTCGCTGGCCATCGCCAGGACATCATCCTCTGAGGCAGCGATGAGCGGCATGTGTGGCAGACAGTGGCGCAACCAGGATTTCAGTTCGGGGGGGGCAGGGTTGGAGAGCGGGCCCCCTCGCAAGCGGGCCCCCCTCATGTTTTAAAAAAGTCTGCGGAAAACATGCACTTACTTTTGAGCGGGCCCCTATGCTTGTAAAACTTCGCAGAAATAAAAGCACTTTTCCTTTATCAGGGGCCCCGGTTCGAGGCGGGCCCTGGTTAAAACGGGCCCCCAGATTTTCAGTTGGTTCAAAGGGCCCCTGATTCGAGCCACAGATCCGCTTCGCGGGCCCCTAGCCAGGGCTCTGAGTAGGGTGGCCCACTCCGAGCCAGGGGCCCGCTTCGCGGGCCCCTGGCTCGGAGCGGGCCCCAAAAAATTTCGGGGGGGGGGGCCATGGCCCCTTGCCCCCCCCCTGGTTGCGCTACTGGTGGCAGATGACGCGCATAATAAGTGTGCGGTACTCTAGAACTGTACATTAAAAGTATGTCATGTGACAATGTGACAACTGTTCATCTGCCCTGCTTTAGCTGCGATACCAAAATAAAACGTGTATTTAAACCTGAAAGAAGTTTCATGTGAGCACAGCAAGGGACATTTATGCAAATAACCACTCTCAGTTGAGGCATGTATTGTTCAAATGGAACCTGAAACTAGTTTTATTGGAGTAACAGATTCGAATGTTGAAACCAACAGCTTTTCTCAAATGAACTGGCTTCAGCGAGGACAAACAACTGTTTGTTGAGACTTTGAAGTGGTTTTACACCAGCACATTTGTGACCCACGAAGAGTCGGAGTGATACTTGGGACTGGTCTCAATTGAGCATAGTTGTTTAAATTGAGAACAATTGCTATTCTCACTCTGGCTGGTTTCACTTGAGACCAAAAGATATTCTCCTTCATGAGTCTTGAAAGTGGTTTCACATGAGTACATTTGTAAGTCTCAACGCACTGGCATTCTCATCTGAGAATGATGTTCTCAGCATATCGCGAACAGAGTGCTCGTTTTATGTGGTCTGATTTGAATAGGGAAAATGAGAACGTCTGCTATTCTCAGATAATATATATGCTTCTCACATCTTTCTCAATGCGGGCGAATGTGGCCAGGCGTCCATCATTACTTGGTTCAAGCTCCTACTGCGTTAGAGCCTGGCTTTGACGCAAGCACTGCTCCTCTCAAGTACGCTCATACGCTGAATGACACCAACTGAGTACCAGCACCTACGTGTCAGTGCAATGCTTATACCATTCGAGTATCAGTGCCTGCGCACTTCGGCTGACCCTGGTATCTTCATCGGCCATAGGAGTGCATAGCAGCTCATTTTCTTTGTCAGTTTGTCATGCTTGGGCAACACGCGATATATATATACATATATGTATGCATGTGTGTGTGTATGTGTGTGTGTGTGTGCGCGCGTGTGTGTGTATTTAGTAGGTTTCACTTACCGGATTTTCTCCTCCCCAATGCTTCTAAGAAACGCCAAATGATGGTAGCTTTCCTCCGCGACAAAATTTCGCCCATAACTAAGTTAGCAGTAGTTCCTGATAAGAACAGTGTACATTGCCCGAGAACACTTCGGCTTTTCATCGAATAGAAGCACCACTGATTCCATATCGATTCATCCTGGCTCAAATTGTGCTCATTTTGCCACCTCGCCCTTCTCATTCAACATGTGGCACTAATTCCCGACACATGGAAATGACAACGACCTCGATTCATTCAGCAATCCATCTTTATTCACAAGAGGCCTGAGAAATGAGGGCAACATTAGACTATGCCTCCTGTCAGATGACTATTTTGCATGAATGAAGGAAGCGTTGGATGTATCTACCGTAGGCAAAATGCTTATACGTGGTGCTGTTTGGAACAAGCAGCGTGATCGGAGGGAGAACACGGCTGGGAAATGGCGTTCGCAGACTGGTGGAAGATATATATAACTGCTCCACATATTTCAGAGGTTCATACACATTTAGCTCATCACTAGCTACACACATCAGGTCCCAGAGACGGTTTAACGAGCCCTGCGGTCAGTGAAAGAGTATGCTTTCACCTGATGGGAGAGCGGATTTTAAAAACTATTATACTATTTACTACTATTTACTGACTATTATTACTATTATAACTATCTGCTCAGCTCTCTATGAAGCATGTCTGTGGGAATTGCAACAGTTCCTTCCGAACCGGAACACTAATATTCAATCCTTCAGAAAACCACCATAGAAAATACTATTCGCTACTATTCAAGGTAAATTGAAGGAATGACGGGATATGCTTAGTGTCCACGAAGAACGCTTTCTGAAGAATTATATAATTTCTGACCACGCATACGGAACATTCCCTTGGATGCAATCTACACTGTGCTTTTTCGCATTTGTGTGCGATGTCCAATGGACTGCATGATTCAACTCTCCGCGGAAAATGTCGTGTTAACACCCCATCATGAGAGTGTCTGTAGAGCAGTGATAATGGACGTAGGCGTCCGACTGTATCTGTTTCTGCTGAGCACTGATTCTGTTTCTGTGGCGCAGCGCCGGTGGACGACGGCATCTCAACATGTCTGCCTCTGAATGACGTTTGGTCCCTGTTTCTGTGGCGCAGCGCCAGTGGACGCGGGCGTCTCAGAATGTCTGCTTCTGTACGACGCGGCTGTGTTTCTGTTCTGGACGGTGGACGCTGCCACCAGACTGTACTGTGCCTGTCTGTGACACGGAGGCAGTGGAGGGCGACTGTACGTCGGTGGACGCTGCCGCTAGACTGCACTGTGCCCGTCTGTGTGACACAGGGGCAGTGGAGGGCGACTGCACGTCGGTGGACGCTGCCAAGACTGCATGTCGCCTGTGCAGTGTGCGGCGCCGCTAGACTGCACTGTGCCTGTCTCTGTGACACAGGGGCAGTGGAGGGCGCGGTGGAGGCGGCTGCACTGTCTCTGTGCGGTGGATGCTGCGGCCAGACTGTACTGTGCCTGTCTCTGTGACACAGGGGCAGTGGAGGGCGGCTGCATGTCGGTGGATGCTGCGGCCAGACTGTACTGTGCCTGTCTGTGACACAGGGGCAGTGGAGGGCGACTGTACGTCGGTGGACGCTGTCGTTAGACTGCACTGTGCCCGTCTCTGTGACACAGGGGCAGTGGAGGGCGGCTGCATGTCGGTGGATGCTGCGGCCAGACTGTACTGTGCCTGTCTGTGACACAGGGGCAGTGGAGGGCGGCTGCACGTCGGTGGCCGCTGTCGCTAGACTGCACTGTGCCCGTCTCTGTGACACAGGGGCAGTGGAGGGCGACTGTACGTCGGTGGACGCTGCCGCTAGACTGCACTGTGCCCGTCTCTGTGACACAGGGGCAGTGGAGGGCGGCTGCACGTCGGTGGACGCTGCCGCTAGACTGCACTGTGCCCGTCTCTGTGACACAGGGGCAGTGGAGGGCGACTGTACGTCGGTGGACGCTGTCGCTAGACTGCACTGTGCCCGTCTCTGTGACACAGGGGCAGTGGAGGGCGGCTGCATGTCGGTGGATGCTGCGACCAGACTGTACTGTGCCTGTATCTGACACAGGGGCAGTGGGGGGCGACTGTACGTCGGTGGACGCTGTCGCTAGACTGCACTGTGCCCGTCTCTGTGACACAGGGGCAGTGGAGGGCGGCTGCACGTTGGTGGATGCTGCAGCCAGACTGTACTGTGCCTGTCTGTGACACAGGGGCAGTGGAGGGCGACTGTACGTCGGTAGACGCTGCCGCTAGACTGCACTGTGCCCGTCTCTGTGACACAGGGACAGTGGAGGGCGATTGCACATCGGAGCCGAACTCTGGCGTATGCATGGCCTACATGGAAAAGTTCGCCTACGATCCCAGCACGCGCACCTGCGAGAAGTTCGTCTACGGAGGATGCGGTGGCAACGGAAACCGATACGAGAACAAGGAAGAGTGCGAAGCGCGCTGTGGTCAGACGGCTGAAACGGGGCAAGAGAGCACCGATAGCCCACAGGAGGGCGCCGATACCCTGCACGAAGGCATTGGTGAGATGACACACACAGAACACCAGACATGAAGACAATTGACAGTGTCATAGTGCATAATCTATGAATACTGCTGTGGAACGAGATTGCATCTCGTTTCTTTTTGGATGTGCCTTGCCAAATATGATCTAGGAATTTAGTTGAGGTATTGCATGGTGCATCTTCACTGGCGGATCGGGTTCCATGTTTTGGATGGGTCAAACCAGCTTGGGGATGACCAAATAGTCCCAGGGACCTGGAAGTGGAACATTGTTTCATATATTGTACTTAATTGAACTAGGTTCGTCAATGGATTGCGCTTAATCTTCAGGGTAAAATTAGGAACGATCATTTTATGATAAATGGTGGAAAATATTCCATTTGCTTTGCTTCAAGTCCGACGATTTTTGGAAAGCACAGCTTGGAATATTCCAACCAAACCACTGGTTCTAAATTCGCCAGGTAGAAAACCTGTTTTCTAAGCATGGGTCTCCGTATTCTTTCACATGGTGTGTTCATTTCATCTCACGCTGTTCTTAAGGCTTGTGAAGAACAAACCTGACGTAACATAATATAATCTGTGTACGTAATAAATGATTTACGCTCTCGTAACTGCTAGTGCTCAAATTCATGGTGTTCCGTCTAAATTGCTCAATACATCTATGAAAGCTTTCACAATTAAGGTGGGGTGGGGTGGGGGTGAGGGTGACTCCAAGGCCAGGATGTGCAGTTTCTCTGTAGATTGAGTTCTGAGTGGGCCAGGAGAGGTTCCGGGTGCTCAGACTCGGGGAATATATCACGAGCGTGATTTCTAACAGACCCAGTCCGGCTCCACAGACTGCGACACGAGACTGTGCGGCACGAGCGGGTGTCCAGAGGGTTGGGTGCTGACCAGACCCGGTCTGGCTCCACAGACTACGACACGAGACTGTGCGTCACGAGCGGGTGTCCAGAGGGTTGGGTGCTGACCAGACCCGGTCCGGCTCCACAGACTACGACACGAAGCTGTGCGGCGTCGGCGAGTGTCCTGCCGACTGCGGCCTGACAGGACGTCAGGGTGACTGCGTGCTCTGCCAGTGCGGCCACACGCCCTTCTTGGAGGCCGGAGAGGTGGCTGTGGCTGCCGGCGAACCCTGCCCCGAAGGCTACGTCCTGGTCAGGGAGGACTTCAGCTCTCACGTGTGCTCTCCAGGCGAGCCCGGTGAGCAGTCGGACCCCCAGACCAGCGATGTAGAAGGCGATATTGTCGGTGTTGCCTTCTCAGCAGCGGCCTGACCCACTGTTGTTATTCTTTTCGGTGAAGAATCAGGGTATTTTACAACTCATGTTTTTCAATTCGGTTGAGCCCACTCAAAAAAGGGCTCTATAACAAGTTTAACTAACTAAAAATGCACAAGCAACTCATGCACGGCTTAACATCCTCGAATATTTTGTTCCGCACGTATTGTATTGGGGATGATGGCAATGCATCTATATTGCTTTATATCATTCACATCGGTACAGCGTTAAATTTGGGAGTAGGTCACGAGGATGCAAAGACATATGCGTATAGCTGCATCGATTTCAAATGCTCACTGTGGGAATGCAGCAAACGTGTGCTGCCCGAAGATCTTTTGCTGGACTTTTGTTCTGTACGGCCTGGATTGGGGGGGGGAGGAAGGTTATGCCGCAATCTTTTCCCACAAATACTGCACTTTAGGTATATTTCCGACCAGGGAAGTTTAAGTTACCGTGTATTTTAGTGGCAATTTAAAGTGTTTAGTTCCTGCCTTGATGACTGTTGCTTCACATATGGGAAACCCAAGTCCCTCCAATGCATTGGACATTTTAAAATTGCACATATAATCCACATATCATATAAGAAGCATCCCAACTTTTGGCGGAACATTAAACCCAAAAGCATTAACAACAAAGTGCAGGGATGTTGATAATTTGTCTTCGAGAAATACTGAAAAATCTCCAGATGACATGCAGGAGAGCAGGTGTCAGGGATGTCAATGCGTCTTACAATCCATCGTGCCAGTATGTCCTCAGATGCGAGAGAGCGAAAATCGGTCTTTCAAATGTCCTTAAACCCATGTAGTTAATTAAACTCGACATGTGGAGATGAAGAGCACATGAGGTGACAGACCGGCACCATGTCACTCCTCTGGGGATGATTTGACAGCTCTTGTCGCAGGACCCGGTGTTGTGTCGTGCCATCGATGATGGTGTGGCAGTTCTGACTGTCTGACAGGACCTGATGTTGTGTCGTGTCCTCGGTGATGGTGTGTGGTGGTGGCCGGCCTCCAGTGGCAGGGCCTGGTGTTGTGTCGTGTCCCCGGTGATGGTGTGTGGTAGTGGCCGGCCTCCAGTGGCAGGGCCTGGTGTTGTGTCGTGTCCCCGGTGATGGTGTGTGGTAGTGGCCGGCCTCCAGTGGCAGGGCCTGGTGTTGTGTCGTGTCCCCGGTGGTGGTGTGTGGTAGTGGCCGGCCTCCAGTGGCAGGACCTGATGTTGTGTCGTGTCCCCGGTGATGGTGTGTGGTAGTGGCCGGCCTCCAGTGGCAGGGCCTGGTGTTGTGTCGTGTCCCCGGTGGTGGTGTGTGGTAGTGGCCGGCCTCCAGTGGCAGGGCCTGGTGTTGTGTCGTGTCCCCGGTGATGGTGTGTAGTAATGGCCGGTCTCCAGTGACAGGACCTGGTGTTGTGTCGTGTCCCCGGTGATGGTGTGTGGTAGTGGCCGGCCTCCAGTGGCAGGGCCTGATGTTGTGTCGTGTCCCGGTGATGGTGTGTGGTAGTGGCCGGCCTCCAGTGGCAGGGCCTGGTGTTGTGTCGTGTCCCCGGTGATGGTGTGTGGTAGTGGCCGGCCTCCAGTGGCAGGGCCTGATGTTGTGTCGTGTCCTCGGTGATGGTGTGTGGTAGTGGCCGGCCTCTAGTGGCAGGGCCTGATGTTGTGTCGTGTCCCCGGTGATGGTGTGTGGTAGTGGCCGGCCTCCAGTGGCAGGGCCTGATGTTGTGTCGTGTCCCCGGTGGTGGTGTATGGTAGTGGCCGGCCTCCAGTAGCAGGACCTGATGTTGTGTCGTGTCCCGGTGATGGTGTGTGGTAGTGGCCGGCCTCCAGTGGCAGGGCCTGGTGTTGTGTCGTGTCCCCGGTGGTGGTGTGTGGTAGTGGCCGGCCTCCAGTGGCAGGGCCTGATGTTGTGTCGTGTCCCCGGTGGTGGTGTGTGGTAGTGGCCGGCCTCCAGTGGCAGGACCTGATGTTGTGTCGTGTCCCCGGTGATGGTGTGTGGTAGTGGCCGGCCTCCAGTGGCAGGACCTGATGTTGTGTCGTGTCCCCGGTGATGGTGTGTGGTAGTGGCCGGCCTCCAGTGGCAGGGCCTGATGTGTCGCGTCACGACCACCACCGACTGTGTGGTGATGGTGTGGTGTTTCCGGCAGTTCCGGCCGTCTAGTCAGCGACTGTGGCCGGGACGACAACACATGCGGAGCAGCTGTGTTCTGGCAGTGACCGCGCTAGGGGTGCCGCGTCACTGCCGTACAGTTTCGGCCACAGCTGGTGCCACCTCTGTGGGAGGGGAGGGGGGAGTGCATATCACAGGCGGACGTGACCTTGATCCACACGATGTCGACGAGTTCCCACCACACGTGCGGTGTGGACAATCGGCAGTGCTGGCAGAAGGGGACACGTACAAGAAAGCCAGCAGGCGGCTGCTGTCGCCTGGCGAGCAGGCGGTGTGACGAGCAGTTGGCAAAGCGCAATGTGTGATGTGCGATTACAAAACCACATGATGCAATCAGCACTGGCCTTGGTACAGAATGCATTGCTTGGATGTCAGCAAAAGTAGTATTGATCAGTGTGGTCAGACGTTCGTCGACTGGATGTGTGGTGAAGCAGGTGAGGCAAGTGGTGAGGCGTAGAGGTCATTAAGCAGATCATCCTCTGGTGGAACATCGGCGTCAGATATCGAGATCCACGTGATACTTGAGCGTCACAGCGTACGCCACGGATAAACACGCTTGTTGGCGTTGCTAAGTGCAGGCGAACACCAGATTTCTCCGAGGCTGCATCGATGGCTGAGGCACCATCGAAGTCCATGCCACTCTGCCGGGGGGTTGCGTGGGTGCCGCACGGCACGCCGTCCTGGCAATGACAGTGTTTCGCTCTAATTTCTACGTGTGGGTACAATACACTGGGCATGCACTCGGGTGTGTCACGTAGTCACTGATGTCGTGCGTGATGTGTGGAAGCTCCACGATTCGAAATGCAAGTTCTTCTGCACCTGCATGCCAAGACTGAGCAGGCATTTACCGCATGCCCGCAAACGTGCGCCACAACGTTCACAACACTATAATTGCACCTCGATCTCGGTAGTTAGTGTTCACATGACGAGATCGGAGACGGGATGATCCCATTGCCTTTTTGGCTTCTGGCCTTCATAGGTGGGGTAAATTGAAACATGGCGCCTTCATTATAAAGCGAAAATTACTTTTCTTGACTGAATCAAGGTTCAAATAGTTCTTACACCGGGAGAAAAGGAATATCTTCATCACATCAGTACTCATTACATAGAGGACTTGGATCGCCGGCAGTCAGGAAGTAGTACAGGGCTACGAAGTGGGAAGTTGCACGAATCGTGCCAGAGCACAGTCTGTCGGTCGTACAGTCGCTGCAACCGATGGCTCATTCTCTGACCATGCAACACGCTGTCAGGAAGCCGGATTACCGCCAGTGAAACAACGTGAAGTGAAGGGCGACCGACACTACACTTGCAACTCAGCACATTCAGTCCCCTGGCAGTGACAGGAGGTTCCCTGACAATAACGGGTTCCAAAAGGATCCCTGACAGTGACGGATCACAAGAGGTTTCCTAGCAGTGACGGATCACAACAGGTTTCCTGACAGTGACAGATAACAGGAGGTTTCCTGGCAATGATGGGTCACAAGAGGTCACAGTGGCAGGTTCCAAAGGACCGCGGCAGGGATGGCTCACAGGAGGTGTTTTGGCGGTGACAGGTCAAAAAGGGCTGAAGTGCGGAAGAAAAGAACCTGCCGAGAGTATCTAAACATTTAAAAGAACAATGAGAGGGTATTGGGACAGCTTCACAGCTCATGGTGGTAGTGAAGAAGATAATTTGTGAGTTTTGGCATGATACAGTTGGGAGTTGTGAGTATCAAACGTGCAACGAGGTTTCTTTCCATGCCTGACATCTCAACTTATGTCTAGGAAAAACTTCGTTGGGCTACGTGAACAGTACTATGGACCTCGCGTTGGCGATATTAAAACCACGATATCAAAACGATATAAAATTAAATGTTAAAAATATGTTTAATGGCTCTGTACCACAAATCCAAAAGCCTCTCTTGACAATCATTGCCAATCCCGCACTTTTATTGTGACAATAATAAGCAGACTAATGGAGACAATTATTCGTGATTCAATAGTGCTGCGTAATAGGCATATTAATGTAATACTATCCTTAAGTAACACACCGCCTCAATCGAGCTTGACACGACAATTCGCTCGGCTATCCCACATCTTGACATTCAACAACTTATTGGCCAACGTACATCTCAACAGTCGTGTTTTGTTAAACATCATTCACGTCATGGCATATAGGCCCAGTCTCCCATCTCTCATTAATCAGTTCCAACGTTCAACGAGACATCAAAGTTCAGACGATCTAGTTCACACGCTGGCCGGTCTTCAATCACGCTGTACGTTCAAATATTCAAGAGACGATATCTCAACAGCCATACCAGACAGACAGTGATTATCAGTCAAAGTCCCACGTACCTCAATACCGAAGTACTGGACAGGACCTGCCATCGGCCGCCCTGTCCCGCTGAGCGCCGTCTCAAGACTCCTTTCCGGCTCCTTTCCGCACCAGCTAAACACGACAGCCAACGCCCTGGCCGTCCAATGCAACGCCACGCCACTGGCTAATAATCACTGGCTAAAAATCACGTGACATATCCAGAATATGTGACTTCCGCGTCGCATCCGAAAACAGTGCTCACACTCAGTGAACTTTCCTGCACCGACGGGCGCGCTGTCCCTCTGAGACATGAGAGACATTTCCAGAGCTGTCTCTGGTCGTAACCAGAGCCTCGGCCGACTCGTGTGAACCATGCTGTCCTCGGCACAATTCGGCGGCACCGCGCTGCGGCCTGGCGTCTGACACCAGAGCTGCTGAGCTCAGCGGCACACAGGCAGCTGGCTGGTCGGGGCGACACCGCGCCGCGGCCTGGCGTCTGACACCAGAGCTGCTGAGCTCAGCGGCACACAGGCAGCTGGCTGGTCGGGGCGACACCGCGCTGCGGCCTGGCGTCTGACACCAGAGCTGCTGAGCTCAGCGGCACACAGGCAGCTGGCTGGTCAGGGCGACACCGCGCTGCGGCCTGGTGTCTGACACCAGAGCTGCTGAGCTCAGCGGCACACAGGCAGCTGGCTGGTCAGGGCGACACCGCGCCGCGGCCTGGCGTCTGACACCAGAGCTGCTGAGCTCAGCGGCACACAGGCAGCTGGCTGGTCGGGGCGACACCGCGCCGCGGCCTGGCGTCTGACACCAGAGCTGCTGAGCTCAGCGGCACACAGGCAGCTGGCTGGTCGGGGCGACACCGCGCCGCGGCCTGGCGTCTGACACCAGAGCTGCTGAGCTCAGCGGCACACAGGCAGCTGGCTGGTCAGGGTGACACCGCGCCGCGGCCTGGCGTCTGACACCAGAGCTGCTGAGCTCAGCGGCACACAGGCAGCTGGCTGGTCGGGGCGACACCGCGCCGCGGCCTGGCGTCTGACACCAGAGCTGCTGAGCTCAGCGGCACACAGGCAGCTGGCTGGTCGGGGCGACACAGCGCCTGACAATAGCGACACATGACTACAGCTGCTCACGGACAGCTGGCATCTGAGATCCACAGACCTATGGGGGACCATTCACTCAGCAGTCAATCATTATTATATGCTACCATTACATTCATAAACCATAGACACCTACCTTGACTTAAACATACACGGGTCCTCATATACCTCCTAGCCACACCTGACATCACCGACTCACCTAATATCACAGACACACCTGACAATGGCCACGGGGCATGACATCTGTCATACCTGTCATTCCACACACACACACACACACACACACACACACTGCACTCAAGACAGTAACGACGTGAGATCGCCGCAGTAACAGAGGCCTGACATATCACAGTCATACCACTCATCTATGCACCTGTCATCTCTCAGTCATGTACACACACACACCTGCCCGACTATGGCTCTCAGAATAGACTCGCTGACATATCCTATCGAGGTCACTTGCAGCAGACAGTGCTCATCACCCTGACCCGAGGTGCCGTGTGTCGGCCGGAAGTGGGGAGGGGGACAATAGCTGCTGGCCGAGCCGGCGGTCGGTGACGCCGTGCCGGCGTAAGCAGCTCGGCCCCGGGCTATGGTATCTGCCAGAACCTCGCGATAGGCGCACAGGGGGTGGGAGCTAAATTTATGGAATTAAAGTGCCCCCACAACCAGCTTCGCTACAAACGCGGGAGGGAGGAGAGGGGGGTCGTCTTTGGAAACTCGCCACAGCTCCTTGGAGTAATTTTTATCAGTGTGCAAGATTGCAGTGGTTCTTTTACTTGCCCTTGAAACTAGTCACGTTCTGCACGATCAGCCTTTGTCACCATGCAGGCCATCAACATGTATCAACATCTGCCATGTCATGCCATGTCAGCTAGGTCATGATGTCGTTGTCTCACCTCTTTTCAAGCGCCACTTTTATTGTAGTTTAACCCTTTCATCGGCGTTAATCATTGCTACCAAGGCATCACGGATTAACCCCTAGGTCCCTCGGGCGGACAGTTCACAAAGGAGTGAGCTGAATCAAGAGTGTGGGTAACCGAGCGACTACGTGACCCGATCTGCACTATGGCAATAGCAATGGCAGAGTCGCGAGTTCGAATCCGCGCAGTGCCAGAGATAATTTCTCTGGCGGCACTTTTCCAACATGAGTGGATGAGAAGGATGACTAATGGTATTTTTTCACGCAATTCTTTCCAATAATTTCCCACTAAACCTCTCACACTAAACCTCATCAACATTCGGGAAAGGGAAGTGGGTGGAAGTGTACTCTCTAAAAGCGTGGAAAGTTCTACCCTTTGGTTGATATACACTTTCCGAGCTCCAAGCTGCATTTTTATGGCGACGATATCTGCGACGACCAATCTTCTTCATCTTTTGGCCGAATCACTGTCGAAAAATAGAACCACCAAATCAGCTAAACTGCTCTCATGTGGCACAGGATGTCTCACACCGTGACGGGCCTCCAGGCCCTGCCATCACAAACCACCAAGTGAGCTAAACTGCACCCACATGGTGCACGATGTCTCGCACCGTGACCGCCACCAGGTCCTCCCAGCACGAACCACGAGGGGAACTCCCCGGTCACGCGCATGTCGCTGGACCGCTTCAGGCGCATCTTAGTCGGGGTGAGTGTGCTAGCCTGTTTCAGATACACGAACGCAGCTGATAAGGGTCCATGCTGTCGAGACCGGTCTGTGCTGTCGAGTCGAGACTGGCTGGCCTCGACTCGACAGTACAGACGCGACCAGCGCCGCGGCCGCACAACAACCGAAGTGAGAACGTGATGATCATGCACCGTATCTCACCAGTCTTAGGTGTTTTCAAGGACGTCAGAGGTCAGAGACATTGGGTCAAGACGGATGAGGCGTCTCCCAAGCTTCGCGAACTTGAACGTTACATGTGTCGTGTTGTGTACACAGACTCAACTCTGAAATCCTCACGTTTTCCTAACCTAATGCAAAATTCCTGGCGAAGCCAATGTCAAGGGGACACAATGATGTTTACCAGTCAATAACTTTGCTCGCTCCACTCCTCCCCGGCACCCTCACCAGTCGCAGTGGTTGCCATTACCGCCACAGAGAGCGGTACTGGCCCGGACCCGACACCAGCCTGTCTGACAAGTGGCGCCACCGTCTCCACTCCACCGGCGGACCAGCGACCGTCGTCTGACAGGTGGCACCACTATCGCTGCAGACACAAACGCGCTGAGCACACAGCGCCCCCTGGTGTCGCTAGGATCATCGTCAGTGCTGCCTACTGTCGCTCCCTATTGTTGCAGTCAGAGGTGTCGATTTTTGAAAAACATTGGGGGCGGGGGACGAAGTACCAGCGCACTAGACCCCCGACCCCCACCCCGACCAAGAACTCATCGGATTTCGCCCACTATATTTTCAGATCTCAGAAATTCTTATTTTTTATTCGACGATGTGTATGTTCATGTTTATTCACCATCCTCACCAACGGGGAAAATCGTCCAATAACTGGTGAAGTCACATAAATAAAAGAGCAGTGCACAGTACATGTCAACATTACAACTCTGAGCAATAGCATGCGACTGCAGTGCCATACAGTGGGCTCGGATCTATCGTCACCGTCACCGTCACGGTTACCCTCCTCCTCACTCCACACGCCAACAAACACACACCGGCTTAAATAAGAATACTTCAGCGATCAGATGCATGCTAAAACACACCGACCTTGATGGAGCATCAGAGCACAGCAGACCTGAACTGTGATGACGATGCGTGAAAGTATTTCCTTGGTGCCTAACATTAGGAAGGGGCATTTTTCCCTTTAGTACGCTACTGCGGCTGCTCAACGAGTTTTTTCCCACGCAGATTGCACGATCGAGAGTAGAAAGGCCCTTCGGATAATTTTCTTTCGGGACCCATTCTGAATTTTCCGGTGCTCTGGTCAACTCGATAGAGTCCCCTTGTGATTTTTGTGGTGAAGTCTATTTTGTGTAAGCCCCCTGCAGGATATTTTTGGACCCCGGTACGATTCTTCGGGCTTCTGGTGCGTTGTTATTTTCGGTGCCCAACAGGGTTATTTTCCGGCGTCCGACGACTTCTTATTTTGTGGATCCTTGACGCAATTTTTGTGTCCGCAGGGTGACATTCCGGATATATATTGGTTTGTGGGAAGCCAGCTGCGACTTGTGGGGCTCCGGCGCGACGTTTGGCCCCAGTGAGATTTTCAAGAGAAGCGGCATGACATTTTTTTGGTCTAAGTGCGATTTTTTGGGGCCCCGTGGTCACTTGTTGGGATCCCTTGCGCGAGTTTTAGTGGCTACGACACGTTTTTGGGGGCCCAACACGTTTTGTGGGCTTTTGGAGCCATTGTTGAGATCCCAGATTGATTTTCCGTGTCCGGACTCTTTTTCATTTCGCCGGCTTCATTTGTTGGGTGATCTCAACCAGACTTTTAGAGCCCCGGTTGCGACCTGTCATGCCTCTAGCGTGATTTGCAGGGGCCCGGGTGATAATTCTTAGTACCCCAGTCTCAGCGTGATTTTCGGGAGGCCCCGGCCCGACCGTTTGTGGCCCCCGTCGTGATTTTCTTGAACCCCGGCACGACTTTTTTTGCGGCAACAGCGTGATTTTCAGGGGCCCAGATGCAAACTTTTGTGGCCCCAGCGTCATTATCAGGGGCCCCTGCGCTACTTTTTGGGGGCCCCAACGTGATTTTTCTGAGCCCCGGTGCGATTTTTGGTGGGCCAAGCGGGATTTTTATGGAGCATGGCGCATTTTTTTCCTGAGCTCGGCGGATTCTTGGGGGCCCCACAACCTGTCAGGAGGGGGGGGGGGACAACTGCCCACAATGTCCCCTCCCCCATTCAGTATGTCACTGTGCCATGCAATGATGCAACATAATAATTCAGGAATAGTTCATCTGTTTCATAACTCACATGTGATTTCAACTCCCCAGTTCTCCAGACTGTTTGAGGAAAGTCAAACATCTGCTACATGGATCGGCAAGGATGGATTATAGAGCAACATGGATACCATGGAATTCAGATCACAGTAGTTATGCTGCAATACATACCTTCTTCCACAGGCTGCTTTGGAGATGGATGCGCTCCTGAAGTTTGGTCAGGGTTGGAGTTGGAGGTGGATGGAGCAACACTGTGAAGGACATAACATATGGTTCAAAAGACTTCTGTTTACATGAACAATACAGGGGATGAAGTAACATTTTCATTAATTGACTTTTATGGTGTCTCTGAGTGAGTAGGACAATTGAGATGGGTTTCTGTGATATGCATTGTAGAAGTAATGCTATGATGTTGCTTTTAGACCCCAGTGGGAATTGTATGGATTCACTCATAAGTTAATTTGCAAACATACTGATATATCAGTTAACAACAATGCAGGGAGCTATATGATCAACATGGTCGATGTGCCCTAAAGCCCAAATAGCTAGGTAACAATGCAGGGAATCTGCTGCATAACATTTTGCCCATAAATTAGCCATGATATATGGCATCATGCTTCCCATGCTATTTAGAATGGTGAGCTTTATTTTGTATACAAACATCAGTACCTTAGAAAAGTTAATTAAACGTTACACACATCACTTCCTTACAAGTGTCAGCAGTACATTTCCTTCATGCGCTTTATACATGATTCAAGAAAACACTGTCATCGATTTTATACTTGCAAAAATGAGTGGGCCACCTGGTGTTTTGAATGCTATTCGAGTGAATTTGCTGTCTTGTTAGTGAACTGACCACTTATTGAGATTCAAGTACTTTAACTTCGCCTGCTTCTATCATGAAAATTTGTAATTTTCCAATGCATCAGAAATCATCAGAATAACTACTTGTCGACAAACCGGTGTATGCATTTCTATGAATTTATCATATTTATTAACACAAATGATGTAGATCTGATCTGCAAATGTGTAACTCAGAAAATGGTATCAGCACAGGATTCCATTCCTGAAAATATGGTACTTTCAACATGTTCTTTGTGAAGCAATAAGTGCAATGCTCTCATGCAGCATGCAGATGGAGGTTCATCACGTGCACCAGGTAGCACAAAAATATGTATTATTGCAGTCTAAGGTAACCACAAGACAGGTTTTACACCCATTTTACCTCCACGAATCATTCAAAGGCACTAGGTTTGGCCTAGTTGCGTTAGGCTAGGCTTTTGTTTTAAGTTAGTAAATTTAAAAAAGATGATTTTTCTTCAAAAACAGTTCATGCTAGATTATGTTAGGCTTTTTAAGTTGAAAATGTTTGAGAACCAAAAAATTGTTTAGCAATTGTGGATTTGTAAAAATCATTTATTGCATGGAAGGCTAGGCTAGGTTAGGTAAGGTTATGTTACATCTTTTTTTTGAAATTCTGAACTTTATTTTCATCCTATAATACTCAAATCAAAGCCCCTTTTTGGGTGTTATTTTGCTTCACAATTGAAAAGTGTGCATCTGCAGAGGAAATGAGCGTTTACATCATGTTCAGCACATTAATAAACACTGCATTAAAAAATAAATTCAAAGAAGCCAGAGAGTACCACAAGCTGAAAAATTACCCGAAAAGACAGTTATTATCGCAGCTTAAGGTAACCACAAGACATGTTTTACACACATTTTACCTCCATGAAGCATACAAAGGTGTTAGGTTAGGCTTTTGTTGTAAGTTAGAAAAAGACAATTTGTTTGGAAATAATTTTTGTTAATGATTTTTTTATACCAAAAAATTAATAGTTCAGGCTGGCTTAGGTTAGGTTTTTTTAAGTCGAAAATATTTGAGGAAAATGCTTCGAAGATTTAAATTCAAAACGATTAATTTCTTGCATGGGAAGTTGGACTAGGTTAGGTAAAGTTATCTTACATCTTGAACATTATTTTATGTTATATTACCTAACTCCACGCTTTTTTTGGTGTTATTTTTACTCCCAATTTAAAAGCATGCATTTGCAGATGAAAGGACACTAAATTCGTGCTTTTCGGTGTTGTATTAATATTTTTTAAATGAAATTTTCAATGCAATGTTTATGAATGCCACTAAGCTGATGGGACCACTCATTTACTGTGCAAATGCTCACTTTCCAGGTTGTGAGCAAAATAGTAAAACATAACGTAACGTAACCTTGTTTAAAACAACGAAGAATGGCTCCTGGGTTTTAGACATTGCGTGTAAAGAAAATATACGACCTTCAATATACCAGGAGGTGCTGAGTTGACATCAAAAGCAACGATAAAGATTATACTTTATTACTCAACGTTTCGGCCAGGGGCCATCGTCAGGAGTGGGCCAGGGGCTATCGTCACTCCTGACGATGACCCCTGGCCGAAACGTTGAGTACTAAAGTATAATCTGTATCGTTACTTTTTATGTCAACTCAGCACCTCCTGGTATATTTTAAGGCCGCATATTTTCTTTACACGCAATGTCTAACGTAACCTAACCTAACCTGACTTTGGAGAAAGCAGTTATAAATCAAAATTGGAAAACTATCAAGTAATTTATTTTCTTCGAAGTTTAAAAAAAAAACCCTAACCCAACCTAACCTAACCAGAATTATTGTGCTCTAAGGTGGTAACAAGACAAGTTCTTACCCATTTGCCTCCAAAAAGCAAACAAATGGGCTAGGTTTGGTTATGTTAGGTTAGTTTAGGTGTCTTAAGTTGGACATTGTTTACAAAAATTGTTCCAAAATTGAAAAGAAATGGAGCTTTTTTTTCTTCAAAAACAGCTTATGTTAGATTAGGTTAGGTTTGGTTAGGTTTTTTATAATAAAAAAAATGCATTGCTTGAAATTTTTACAATTTGATGTGTTGGCTTTGTTTTTCTCCAAAGGGAGGTTAGGCTGGGTTAGGTTAGGTTATGTTGCATTAAAAATAAAAATAAATTTACCCTATGTCACCTAATTCAAAGCCTTTTTTGGTGATATTTTGGTCACAGCCTGAAAAGTAGGCATTTGTACAGAAAATGAGTGGTCCCATCATCTGAATCACATTCATAAACATTGCATTGAAATGATACATTGCACGAATTCATAAACCACCTTAAAACACAAATTCCCCAAAATGAGTGGTCACATGTTCATCACATTCCTAAACATTGCATTAAAAAATTCCAGAAATCAGAAATTACCTGAAGCTGTAAATTTACCAAAAGGTGTGCCAGCCCCTGGACGGAAATGCAACACTAGGTGCCCCAATCCTGGGCAGAAAAAGCGCTAAGAGCAGTGGAATGAAAACATGAACAAAAGTTAATTAAAAACAGCTCTTCTGGAAGACAAACATGGTAGTTATGTGGTATTAACATAGAAACACTGTGCACAAATCAGAAAAAGGCATGAATTGGACTTGTTCAAGCTTACCTACGAACTTCTTTAACTACTGTTCCCTTGGAAATTAAATATCAGCAAGCTGTTTATTCACTGTTTAAAATCACACCAATCTGCAGATACATCAGAAGGTGTGAAGTACAAAAACGAATCAGTACGACGTCACACGAGATTTGCCTCCGGATTAAACACTGCGCGTAATTGCACCAGAAATGCCTCACTTCCGTCACATTTGTCGACCGCATCCGCAAATTTAGACTTGAGGTGCTGGGATTTCTGTAACTGGACGTTATATCTTTGGATGCAACGACTTTGGATGTTCTGAGGAACGGCCATCACGATTGGTGGCATTTCATACGCGCTAGTGTCTATTAAGTCTGTCCAGACATATTTGGTGATAGGCGAGAGTGACAGGCTTTGACCTTGTAAAACTTACGAGGTTGGTTTAGAAAGTCTTGTAAGCTACGGCCTAGTACCTACCTATTGCTTTCTTCAAGAATAGCAATTATAATAGTGTGCATGCAGCTTCTTGCTGACTTTTTTGTTTCATGGTATCATATGCTGGCAGATATTTGGCTCACATTTGGCTCTTGGTGCAGGTCGGGACTGGGGTGCTCCGTATCAATATTGAATATATGCACGTTGTCATTGGGATATAGGTGGGTACCAAGGTAAATATCAAGCATATAGTGTGATGAGTTGGCTGCTGAACATAAATATAGTTTGTATATCCACAATCTCAATGAAAACTGATTGTTGTTGACTGGACTGGATTGGGTGCAAGTTTGACAATGACTGGAAATTGAAAATGGCATGAATCCAGTTCAAGCTCCATATGCGTGTGCTTTTGCCATTGGTCACGTGTGCAAGCATCATTATGACAATGCAATTGTTGTCTAGTGGCTTTGCATATTTTTCAGACAATCTGGTTTAAAATGCATCAGCATCAGCTAATCTCGACATTTTATGGTATAAGTTGTGCTTGCAAAGTGGAAGGAAATCCAACTCCTTTGTTTTTTCCCACAAAATTTTCCATTTTGCAGCAAAAGGTGAAGAGTCAATCCACTATCAAATCCAAATCTGTTTCATTTCAGTACAAAATGTGCTGGTTGGCATCAACTAAGTTTTGTAAGTAGCATGGTATTTTTTTCATTTTTTTCTTTAACTTTCTTCTCAGCATGAGCATAGCATAGGTTATTGGGGGGGGGGGGCAAATCAACATTGAGGGGGCCAAGATCAACATTGGTGGGGCTATGGCCCCCACAAAAGGATACAAATCGACGCCCCTGGTTGCAGTTCATCGCGCGTAGTGGTACTATGTGGTCAGACGCAGCTTGTTGCTTCTCCACGACTCGGCAGAAAATATTCTTACAATGGTTTTGAAAACATGAATACTGTAAGCAGAAATTGAAACAAAGAATACCCATACAGTTGACGATCGTTGGCTCTCACCAAAGAACAAGAAGCTGCTGTCCGCTGCTAAAGAGAATCTAAGTCTACAAGTGCACTTGGTATCCAGAAATCCTCTACAGTGAACGAATTAAAGGCCTCACCAGTTCAGCGTGGTAACCCCGTGTCAGTTGATAGGGAACCTAAATTATTGTAACATAATTGCCCCCAGAAACATCATCGTGGAGACCTGGTGTAGTTGATACACGGGATGGTTGATACAACAGTGTTTGCTCCAAAAATATGAAGCCGGTTGCCATGGCTATTACACATGTTGCTACTAACGCCCTGTACTGGAAAAAAACAAGCGCAAGTCTTTTCGACGCGCGGCTGTGGAATGGGGACGAGGTGGATAATTTTTGGAGGGAAAGTAAAATTGTGATGTCTGTGTTTCGTACTTGAGTCGAAATTTGTCTCCACTGGCTAACTGTTTAGGTATCTGTTATCATTACCGTGTTCTCTCAGCTTTGTAACGGTGAAATCCTTGTATCGTCTGTCGCTACGCTGTACGCGCAATGCTGCATAACATGTTGTAGCCTGCACCAGGAAATATACCGTGTAAATTGATACAGCCTGCATCAACTTAATCAACTTTTGTCAACACCAGCCGAAATCAACGTTTTGTGGACTGGGAATGAAACAAATAACCACATAATTACCCGTATTGATTTGGGATTTCCTAAAACTGTTTCAAGAGGATCTTATTCAATATTTCTGCGGGCATTTGTTACCCGACAGAAAGGACGGAACGAAGGGAAAGGTGCATCTATGGAATGAACGTTTGCGTCTTCAAGAAATGCCATGAACCATGCGCCATAGTCAACCCGGACTCAAGCAAGTATTATTACTTTAAGTGTGAATTATGGGCCTTTCAGATGGCGTAAACTAATGCAACCTAAGGATAATACTTGATTTGAGCTCTGGCAAGTGCTGTGTGTCCCGCACATCTAGCAAAATATCATCAACATATCGACAGTAGAGTGCGGGGCTCTCTACGCCCGGTGCCTGCAGCACTACCTGCTCAACATGGGCCATGAAGGCCTGCGCAAAGAGCACGCCTAACGGTGATCCCATGGCAATGCCATCTATCTCATAGTAGAGCACACCACTCGGACATCTGAAGGGTGCTTTCATAGTGCATTGGCGTAGCATGTTGCACATAATGGGCTCCGGTATGGAGGGTGGTGCAAGTGCTGAGTTTCGACATGCAAAATCTGTAATTATCTTGATTGTCCGTTATATTGGCACGTTAGTAAAAAGACTGCAAACGTCCAGGGAAGCCAGTTGGCCGCGTTTCTCCTTGCTTTTGACCAGGTCCATGAATTCGGCGGGAGATCGTAAAGAGAACGTTTGGGGCATAAACGGTGCGAGTACCTGGTTTAAGCACTTGGCCAAGTGATAAGTGGGGAGTGGGATCTGCGAGATTATCGGTCGTAGGGGATAGCCGGTTTTGTAGATCTTTGGATTCCCATACAAATATCCAGGGGCATAATCGCCTGTTAGCTTACGTAGCTTCTCACTTTTAATATGCGTGCTAGCCATAGAGATCATCGTCGTTTATCACCATAGGTCGTTTGCTTTCTTCTTGAGTTAGTTAGTTAGTTATTAGGGCTTTAGGGCGCATCGACTACATCGGTCATGTAGCGTCCAGCTTTCTTCTTGAGCTCATCTATATTTATAACGTGTTATCCAAGATGATCGATTGTGACCCAAAAGCAAAAATAGGGAGTGTTTTTAGCGTGACCTTGTTAATAGCGACCAACATTGTGGTTATTTTTTCTGCTGTGTGATGTCACCCAAATATGTTTCGCACGCGCATTTTTCAGTGTGTTGGAAAATGAACTGACTGATATGTACTGTGGTAACCTAATTATTGCGAGTGTACGCTTTAGGCCTGTTTACACGCGGCAGAAAACCGACAGAATCCCGGCAGAATCGTGACGTTAGCAGGACCAAGGCTATAGAACACCAGGTAGAACGCTCCGCTTCCCAAAAAGGGAGACGCTTGAGAGCACCATCAATTCTATAAACTTGAGCCGACCAATCAGTGTTTGACGACCTCCGCCGATCATGGCAATAGTAAAGGCCGTAGGACAAAACTTGTGGAGGGTATTATCCATATATTATTCCATTTTTTCGTGCTAATTTTCTACAAAGGCATTCTTGCTACTTTAATCTTGATCTTTAATACTACTTTATCACAATGTCACCGCTGATAGGGGAAACAAATTGGTATTTGTGTGGATGTCACCGGTTTCGCCGCACTAAAGACAAAATGTGTTTGTTTAGACCGACGGAGGTCGTCAAACGCTGATTGGTCGGCTCAAGCGTCTCCCTTTTTTATTGGACTACAATGCTAGAGCGCACCCCCCCCAGAGCAGGACTGATCAGGACCCGACAGAACCGAGCAGAATTGAGCAGAACCCGGCGTTGGCGACGTCCGGAGCATCTGACGTCACAGCACAAATGGATGACGTCACGCAATGCATTAGCCATAGTAATTTTGATTTAGTAGTTTCATCCAAGGCTATAGAACACCAGGTAGAACGCTCCGCTTCCCAAAAAGGGAGACGCTTGAGAGCACCATCAATTATATAAACTTGAGTCGACCAATCAGCGTTTGACGACCTCCGCCGATCGTGGCAATAGTAAAGGCCGTAGGACAAAACTTGTGGAAGGTATTATCCATATATTATTCCATTTTTTGGTTGGTTATTGGTTTTACGACACGTCGACCGTTGAGTCATATAGCGTCGCCAATCTCTCCCGCCGATTGGTCGCGGGCGAAGAGTAGCGACAGGTGAGACTCGAACCCACAATCTTTCGATTATGAGACGAGCATCTTACCCCTAGACCACTATTATTGAGTCCTTCCTCCAATCAGACCGAAGCTTAATCATTGAGCCTATGGAGGCGTCCTTCCAGAACGCTTGATTGCATCCTCACCCCTCCTCAATTAGTTTTTTTTACCCGATGGTGCCCTTCTCCAGATCAAATGGCCATCAAAAGCATCAATTGCCCCCCCCCATTCCACCAAATCAATTTCACGAAGTGACAGCCATGCAATGACGGTCACAGGTGAAGAGCGGTATTCAGGACATACCCTATACAAACCACTACACGCAATAGCGTGGCGACGGTGACAATTGACATTGCGAATGTCCGAGCAAGATGGGGAGTCCATTCAGGACGCACGATCATAATAAATTGCACACAATGCCGGAGTTAGTAGGTGGAATCCCCCCTCCCCCATAGATTCAGGTCTAAAGGAGATATGCCGTAAACGGTGTAATAAAGCGCAGAAGTTCGCATAGATTAGTTAGAAGCGTTCATCATACAAGCTAAACATATTACATAGAGACCTGAAATGAGAATATTATGGGTAATGATTATGGAAAGTACCGCAATGTTACTGTCAGTCGTTCTTCGGATGATATCGGAACTCTCATGATGGTGGTTGTTTTCTTGATATCACCTCTGACGAGCTCAAGGAGCTGGTCAAAGTTGACAGGCGACATCCGGTAGTACCGTTTGTGGTCTGCTTCGTTATGTCTGAGCTCCGCGACCAGCTTGTGAAGAATTCGCCTTTCTCCCCCCTCCTGGAAAGGACTGACCGGACCCATATGCGCTGCTGGCGGTTCTGCACGACCCTACGAAGCAGTCGTCGGCGGGCTTCAGTCAGCAGGAGAAGGCGCATCTGCTCGTTGGCGTGCCCCTCCGAGGTACAAGCAGTTTCACACCGCGATATCCCTCCCTGACTCCGGCAGCAGGAGCGGGCCCGGCCGCAGTGGCAGTGGCAGCAAGAACAGCCGCAGCGGGAGCACGGACAGCGGCAGCAGGAACGGCGGGAGCGGCAGCGAGAGTGGTCCCGGCCGCAGCGGCAGTGACAGCAGGAACAGCCGCAGCGGGAGCACGGATAGCGGCAGCAGGAACGGCGGTAGCGGCAGCGGGAGTGGTCCCGGCCGCAGCGGCAGTGACAGCAGGAACAGCCGCAGCGGGAGCACGGATAGCGGCAGCAGGAACGGCGGTAGCGGCAGCGGGAGTGGTCCCGGCCGCAGCGGCAGCAGGAGTAGGACCGGTCGTAGCGGGGGCGGTAGCGGTTGTAACAGGAGCGGCAGCGTTCGCGCACTGGACGTCCATATCTGCCAAAATTATGGCCTTAATTTCTAAACGATGCCATTTTATTTCTATAAAGCTTATTAGGGAGGATAACGTCCTCATACATGTGTTTCAATATGCGTGCTTTGTTATTTGCAAGTTAGCTGAGAGAGGAAGCATGACCCCCCAGTCATGGCCATATTCCCTTCCCCCGCTCCAGTCAGTCTGACCGTTCCACATATATTTAGATCTCCCCAGTGAAAACTCATCCGAGGGGCCCCGCCATATTGGTTTTTCCGCCTCCTTTGTCCGCTTCTAAACACGCCGCTGCACCTCGACGGTGGCACGGGAATGGTCTCAAAGTTGGGGGGAGAAAGACCCCGCTCGGTTATCGGGCCCTTCTTAATCCAGAGAGGGATGAGGAACAGTTTTCTACACTCCAGTTTTGTTCAAGCCTTTTTCAGCTCTGTAGCATAAATGTTGTTTTCCTGCATCCATATTATTATGGTAATCTCACTACCGCGTCCTCAAGAAAAGGAGCCCTTCTTTTAATGATGTAGTGCCAAATTCCTAGGCATTAATTCTCTAGAGGTACTAACCTGGGTGGTACTGCTTTATTCAATTGGTAGTGCAATGGACACAGTAAACAAACAACTGAGACGCTTCATAGCGCATTGGATAGATGACGTCTCCTGCTAGTATGACGTTGGCAGAATGAAGCGTGACGTCAGAGTCTGCCGCCGCCTGCAAATTTCTGCCGCCGCCTGCTACTTTCTGCCGCTCCCTGCCAATTTCTGCCGCCGACGTCGCGGACGTCGGGTCTGCCGACGCCCGATTCTGTCGGAATTCTGTCGCGTGTAAACAGGCCTTTACGCATACTAGACGATACTCGCATTCGATTTCTATATACGCGACTTCGACTCTTGTACCTTCAATATGATTGGTGTAACTTAAAAGTATTACCTGTGTGATTTCGTTAACAATCTGCGCTTGTTCCTGATCATGTCATGTGAAATGACGAAACGTCGACATGGAGGACATAAACTATGCATTCTTCAAAGCCAGATATCTTTACTGATTATGAGTTTCGGCACCATTTTGAGTCAGCACGAATGAGAACACAAAACCATTATGAGAAGAATCGAAGAAACTAATCAACAGCAAAGCCACAGTGACCTTTAACCAGCAATGCATATTAATCAATCTGCTTCCAAACTACACGAGTATAAGAGTCCAAAACGAAGCAGTGCGGCAGAGTGGCATTACGCACCATGTCAGGAGAAATCTAGTGCTACACGAGATCGAACAAAATGAGAAGATAATAAACCTTCTGGAACATCGACTAGAGAATGAAAAGGCTCAATATGCGCAACTGGATATCAGTGAGAGACTACGGGCGTCGACAGATGCAGCACTCGAACGTGAGTTCTATCACCACCGGCAGGTGGCGACAAACAGAACACAGAAGAAACTATGCACTCTGTATGGGGGGTGGGTGCCTCTCCCCGAGGAGAAGGATGTGTACATCAGCTTGTCGCAGCTCTAGCTCACCCGAGAACAAAGAGGACTTCTGAACCTTGGGGTTAATTTTCATTTTTCTCCTGTGGCCTCACCCAAAGAAAAGAAAGCCGAGTTGGAGATCCTGTACCAAGACGCCCTAAAGCTGAAGAGGCAAAGGAAGATTGACATCGATCCTGATTTTCAAGAGAACCTGTTGGCGGAAAGTACACAAAAATAAGGGGGAAATGGCCAAAACTTCCCTTCCGCCCCACTTGCGATGCGCGACGAAAGAACTACGGGAGAACAAGGATATCGTCATCCACAAAGCTGATCAGTCAGCCATGTATGTCATTATGGACAAAGCAGACTATGTTGAAAAACTCAGCGTAATCTTGAGCGATAATACCAAGTTCCAAAGGATAACACGTAATCCAACACGTCCAACACGTAACGATTGATTTTACGTGAAAGGACAAAAGTAGGACCTTTACTCAGTAGGAGTCTTAGGCTATGTGGTAGACATTTGTCTGCTAAATTCAGCAGCTTATCAACTTGTATATGCTCCTTTTCTATTGTGTCGTTGTTATGTGTATTTGGATCTACATGCGTCTCAGAGGTTAGCTCAGCGCGCTGTGGTGGATATGCTGAATCAAAATTCAAAGCATCGTACCAAATATCCAGCGAGTAGTCACCTACAGAGGATTGATGTGAAAAAGAGTTCTCAACGTCTCCAAATAAATCGACCGCATCATACCAAGTATCAGTGTGTACACTGTCAATGTAAACCACTCACTCGTTATTCAACGAGTTGAAGTAGATCTCGAAAGAGCTGCTTTTGCTCTACGCTGGTCACTACACATCCACAAAACCAGAGTGACTAATAACCCCACTAACACCATTCCCTCACAGGCACAAATGACTGAACACTCGCCATCACACACCGGCCAAGACCCACAACAGCAGTCCAGTAGCAACAATTGCACCGGCACACAACTTTCTAACGGCGAAGATCACACAGATACAAATCTTAGATTGACCTTGAACCCTCGTTTTAGGGACACGGATTTACGCATAGCACCGATGTCGACTTCTGGTACAGAAAATGCCCTTAAGTAGCTCAAACAGAAGGTAATGAATCTGTTCAAGAGCTATCACACTAATGAAGCCCCAAATCACACGAAAGAGGAGCGTCTGAGCCTACGATATTTAGTGTATGACGACAGCGTCGTGGTGAAAAAATCTGATAAATGTAAAGGTTTCGTCCTGATGAAAAATAATAGTTATGTCAAAAAGGCAGAAGACATTTTACGTGAGTATGACCCAATAGGAAAAATCCGACACGCAAGCTAGAAGCTGCTACTAAAGTCATCATAAGCCAAACTATGAAAGACAAACTTCCCGAAAAGACTATTCGCGCCATCAAACCATCCTGCTCTCGTACAGCCGAGTTTTACGGCCTACCCAAAAGTCATAAGGCTGACATTCCCCTCCGCCCTATAGTTTCAGCTTGTGGGAACCCACTGGATAAATTGTCCTGGGTTCTGGAACGGATCATAAACCAGCTTCTAGTCTTTGTTCCAGCTCATTTGAACAACACGTATGATTACCTAAGCCGGTTGCATCAGCAATTTCCATATGGCATGCCAAGGGAACCATTGCCTTTACGGTAGATGTAGCCAACCTTTACGGTAACATACCATTGATGAGGCCATAGCATCAACAGTAGACATGATCCGGAAACATGTAGATAGGATAAATTTGTTTGGTCTTACGGTACACGACGTCCAGAAGCTACTCGAACACTGTCTGAAAAATAACTTTGTGCGATTTGGTGAACGCTTCTTCAAACAGTCGCATGGGATTGCAATGGGTAGTCGGATTGCCTCACCCATTGCCATCATTTTTATGGACGCAGTAGAATCACTACTTCTGTGCTCTCCAGACCAACAACCGGTGACGTACATGAGGTACATCGACGATATCATTGGCATTTTTACATTTGGATCGCAGGCTTTGGACGGGTTTCTCAAACGCATTAACAGTTTCCATCCATCCTTGAAATTTAGCTGTTAAAGAACCGATCAGTCGCCTTCTGGGCAAATACCTTTCTTGGATACCCTACTGACAATGCAAAGCACAGGGTACTTCAACACAGAATTAGACGTTAAACCGATGGTACAAATATCATTCTCCCTTATTCGTCGGCTCACCCAATAGAGACGAAAAGATCTGTTTTGTGCTCACAAATGCTTAGGGCTTATCGACTAGGATCAACTCGAACTGGACGGGAAATGGGAATGGCTAAAATAGAGCGCCTCTTTCTAGACAATGGCTATCCACATAGACTGATTCAACGCACTAAATTTCAAGTACAGTCTAAACACGGTTCCCAAAGTATCTCAAACCCTGGTAGGAAGTTAGTGCAATCAGACACAAATGATAGACTAACCTACATTTCTTTACCTTTCGTAGACGACACGCTAACCAGAAGAGTTAATTCCGTCGTAAAAACATCGGGCTTGCCCTTGAGAGTTGCATGGCAGTGTGGGAGAACGCTCGGTGACATCGTCACCAGGTCTGCCCTGTGCTCTCCCCATGTCCGGAGGACAGAGGCACCCACACTGTCATGGCAGTTGTAAAGGGAGAACGCTATAAAACAACGGATATGACATCGTCACCAGGTCCTGCCCTGAGCATTACGCCTGGGGGGCGGATTCCTCCCCCCCTAAAATCTCGGCCCCTATAAAAGCTGGAGGAACGAAATGTCGCGGGGTGGATGGACAAATGAGGTCACATTGCCACAATTTTCCGGTGTTGCATGGCATGGCTTGTCATCGTTATGGATCGCTGTGATTGTGTTTAAATACTCAAAAATGGGCATCAATGATGTTTGGACATTACTAATGATAAAATGCAGATGATAGACGTATACCTATGTCATAACCTGTGCCAGTTATACTAAACGCTTCGTCAACAAGGGAGAAGTACATGAAAACAACGGATATTGGAACAGACCAAACGACAGCCAGTCAACATGACATGAAACTATACAGCATATCAATATGCAATTCCAAGCGCATCGCCATTTTTGTGGTCTGGTGCTATAACATTTTTTGACTTTAGAGACGCCCCAAAAATCATTTTAAAGCAGGTACACCGGAAATCGCGTATATCGACCGGTAAAATCTCAGGAAAAACCGGAGGGGTGGATTTCGCCCCCTCCAGTGGCGTGTTAAGAGACCCAAAAATAGGACACCAAACACACCAAACAGTCACATGGAGACACCCATAGGCTCAGCTTCTTTCAGGATAAAATTTAAGCACATGTAAAGACGTTGCGGAGCTAAAAATAGTTCAATCACTGGAAATTAGAAATCGTAGACCAACACTTAACACCCAGACATCCTCTTGGACTCTGTTGCCACCGGCCCAATACCGCACTACACCGTTAGCACCAAACACCGATGTACAGACACCAGAAACACAGGCTACAGAGCACATCAAAACACATAGCTACACGTTAAGATCGCGTTTGTCGTAGCCGATGGGTATTATTCAGCGCAGTGGAGTGAGTAGGTATATGATGTGACAAATGTTTTCTGTTTCTTTATGTAGTACCTATGTCTAGCACATAAAGCGTATTTATATATTAACATATTATGTATTAAAATCAGGTCATGTCAATCGGATTACACTGGCAGGGAGATCGTCAATTTATAGAGTGCATGCTGTGACACGCTCCACGTCATTTAGTACTTGTCTTCTCACCCTCAGACTGTCACTGTTGAAAAACACACGACGTCGAAATATACAGTTCATTTTTGCCTAATTTATCTTTCAGTTATAATTAGTAAAAGGTCGAAGGTTATTTTGACAATAGTATTAACAATGCTCAGTGCAGTGCTGCATAATCTTCAATCAATTAGAGAAGGTTACAACACAATTCAATTAGAGATGGGTGAAAGATTTGTAGGATGACTGAAAGCTTGGTTCACGGTTGTACCGACTTCCGTGTTAAGAGTCTATTTCATATTTAATATCTTAATTTTTATCTTAACTGCCCCAACTGATCTAATACAATGAAAAGACATTAATTAGTGTGTGTTTGGTGCAATTCTTTAACTTGCTTTCGTAGATCGTCCATCGGGAAATTCTCGAATTTAAATCCATCATTTCGTGGCTTTCTACCTAATTATATCTGCTGGAAGTGACTCAATTGGCCCAAAATCGATGTGAAAGTTTAATCTAGAGCCATTTTCATGAAAATCGGTGCAGTATTTACTGAGATCGTCCATCGAGCATTTTCTATTGTTGTGATTACAGCGTTTCAACGCCATTTGTGGGCGATTTAAAGACGTTTAAAGAATATATTCATAACGGTTGTAGGTCAAAACCACTACATTAATTAAAAGACATCTATTACTGCGACTTTCATCGACATTCACTTCGTATTTACTGAGATCGTCCATCGGGCAAAAAAGTGGGTATTATAGACCCTCCCACATGCCTTCACATACTAGAGGCCATCTGCATACGCGAAAGATACCTGGCTATAAACCGGCAGGTCAATGCGCGAGGTACTCTGTCACTGTATGACGGATCACCCCTGGGGCCAGGATGATCGATTGTGACGCTAAAGCCAAAATAGGGAGTGTTTTTGGCATGGTCTTGTGAATAGCGACCAACATTGTGGGAAAATAGCGACGAACGGTTTATTTGAGGCCATTGGAAATTAATTTGGTAATGTAGAACATCTGATGTACAAATAAAAGGAATATAATATGATAATTCGAAACAGAAATCCTGGAATTGAGTACAAAAATGACAGGGTTATATATCTATAAAAGTAGTCGAGTGTATCATCAGAAGGCAGCTGATTTTAAGGCGTTTTATTTGAGACCATTGTAAATGAATTCGCTAAAGTAGAACATCTGGTATACAATTTAAAGGAATGCAATGGGATAATTCGAGACACGAATCCTGAAATTGAGTGCAAAAATGACAGGGTTAGATATCTATATAAGTAGAAGGCATCAGAAGCATGGCATCAGAAGGCAGCTGATTTTATGCTGGTTTATTTAATGCCATTGGAAATTAATTCGGTAATGTAGAACATCTGATATACAATTTAAAGGAATAAAATGTAATAACTTGGGACACAAATTCTGGAATTGAGTGCAAAAGTGACAGGGTTCAACCTTCAAGAAAGTTATTTAAGATGATATAAAATGTAGTACGTTCGATTTTCGTTTAGTTAAGAACATTGGAAATTGCCAGCACATCACACAGAAGATGTATAATACGTTTGTATTACAAGATGTTGAGTGTCCAATTGCTCCCATTTCACTTTAAGGGCAAAGTGACAGGCTGAAGTGATGGGATAATATAATGAACTACACATCATAAGAGAGCTTGTTTCAATGTTGTTCCACTTCGAGCTTTGGTAATTACTTGCACCTCCTCTAGAAACTAGAATATAGCATTAATCATAGCAAGGCCACTCTGGTGGTGTTCCTTCCCAAACCCACCACCAGAGCGGCGCCACCGGTATTATGTCCGCTCTTGACGCCTAACGCTATGTTCAAGAAAAAATTTACGACATAACAGAAGCCAGATTACCGAAGCGGTCACGACAAGTCGTCACCGTCATGTACAACAGCATACACCATATCAACTCCTAAATCCTGCTTTTCTCCGATTAAAGGAAACTAACCACCTTTTAATGGGATTTTAACTGAGATAGCAGTTTTGAAGACCACGTCGAGAAATCACTTACCTCATACTCCGTTCGGTCCAAAACATCTTCCAGCCGAAGTTATAAGGCCTTTTATCATCGGTTTTGGGACATGGACAGACTCGGTGGGCGTTGTGAAAATTCCCTCATATGGTGGCATATGGAGGCAAACAGCATTTCAATGGAAATTAAACCTTTTATTTAATTAAACCTAATTAAACCTAATTAAACCTAAAGGCTTTAAATAAATTTAACCTAAATTTAATTAAAAATGTAATTAAATTAAATTAATTAAACTTTAATTAAACCTAAAGGCGAACCTTTAGAGGCCTATGATAAAAAGAAAAACTTTCCAAAATCCAGTTTTTTTAAGTATGGGCATAATATTTCGCAAAACCAATGTCATATTCATCATTTTCAGGTACCAATACCCCTAATTAGTATGATTGCAGAATTTCGGCAAAGTGGTTAGTTTCCTTTAACCCGCAAACCATTTATGGACCTCATTAGGTCTTTTCCGCATATCCTCAAAATTTTTGGCCTATGATAAAAAATGAATTCAAACTTTTATCAAACAAAGTCTATAATATGTATATCACAGTTTTTTTCGTTAAGTACCTGGGTTCATAATATAAAAAAATCCAGACCTCCAACCGTTATGGCGTGTAGTTGGAAGCTAATCGCAATGTCATATCTCATCACTAAATTTATGCGCACTATATCGCAATGCATTGAGCTAGAAGGCTGAAATTACCGTCATTGTGCTTGTGTCGCCAATTAGTATCGATTGCATATATTTCGTGCCCCCCTTCTCCTCCCCCATCCTTACCTGAAGTTATTTTTTTTGTACCCATCTGTTGACCTGACCTTAAATTCACAGCGTGTGTCGATAGCACATTTCAAGGGCTGTCGAATAGCATTTGCAGTTTGTTTCTATCTGTTACAGGTCCTGAGATATGTGCCAGTATCTGAGGGTCCCACCCGATCTGGTCGAATTTGACATGATGACCCAGTGACCTAAATATTGACCTGAGCGAGAAAATGACCGAAATACTTTCGATAGAGCTTGTCACCAGCTATCCAAAGCAGTTTTCCGTTTGTCGCTACCTAGCATAGTTCTCGAGACCTTAAGGGGGCAGACATCTGCCCCCCGAATATGCGCGGACTGCGGGGGGGGGGGTTTTTAAGTACCCTACTTTCGACTCAGTTCCGAATATGCCCATCCATCTGTTTTCCCGTTGCCGTCTATAAAGCACATTTTCCTTCCAAACACTTTCTAGCCCAACTAGGCGGAAATATTCGATTTCGTGGTTCGGTCCGTTGAAGTGTTTTATAGGCTGTAGTGCTTCTATAGGCTGTACATATTTTAATGTAGTGTATGGTGTATTCTGCAAGAAGTGCGATGATGTTTGTTACGTGGGAGAAACGGGAACCAAATTGTACGCCAGGGTCCAAAATCACCTGCCGTCCATTCAGTGCGGAAGAAGAGAACTTCCAGTGATACATTTTTGAACGAATCGGACCATGATATCGATAGTTGAGCTTTTGGAGTGTTTGGAGTGTTTGTGTTAGTGTTTGGAAGGAAACTGTGTTTTATAGACGGCGACGAGAAAACAGATGGATCAGCATATTGGGAAACGAGTCGAAAGTAGGGGGACTTAATCGGAGAAAAGAAGGATTTAGTATGTGTTATGGTGTATGATGTTGTACATGACGGTGACGACTTGTCGCGACCGCTTCGGTAATCTGGCATCTGTTATGCTGTAAATTTTCGCTTGAACACCGTATGCTCCGTTACATTTTCTAACACGCGTGTTGGCATGTGAGGGTTTCATTTTGGGTTCGCCTGTTAGATTATCCGATGCGTTGCTACTTAGTTGTGCATAATCGGAGGTGTCCTAGACAGCTTCGTTTGACACTTGATTTTCATCTCAGCATGAATGGTTTTTATTGTCGAATGTGGCGAAGACATGGCGCAATGTAGCACTGAAGAAGGTACGATGTCGTACTGAAACTGTATGCAGATTTAATATGTATATATATGTATAACATATATATATATATATATATATATATATATATATATATATATATATATATATATATATATACATAGTATAATTATATCATGCATTCAACTACACAACTGAATCAAAGTTTACTTACTAGAATCAACGCAATTCATGCGACCATTCTTGGGTTCCACTTCACCTATATTTCGCCCGCTGGGTGTCAATATCCAACCAGTGAGTAACTTCAGGTCGCGGCCAATTGTGGCCTATTTTGGGCTAGCTTTATTATTTTTGGAAGATGTTGGTATGTTCTTCTAACCGCATTAGTACCCATGTATGCATGCAGAATCAGCGGAAGTTTCTTATCGAATTTGCTTGCTCTTCGTGAAATGACCTGAGGCCAGGTCAAGATAAAGTATGCCATGTAGTCTAAAGCTATTTAGACACAGCTGTTTTATGCGTTATTTCGCAATTTATTGACCTAATTATATTTTAAAAAAGTGCATTGTACGACCTAAATTTCCCACTGAAATCGAAGCAATGGACCATGTTGGTGAAGGTTATCCGCGGTCATTGTCCTATTACAATGCTTGCCCTTTTAAGATCGATAGCTCTCACACACGCGTAAATACATCGAAGAGAAGACAACAACATGACTACAATTTGGCAGTGTAAACATTGCATGCTGGATTTTTCCCACTATACGTGGGACTATATGTGCTTATGTCATATGGGACTATATGTCCCACTATATGTGCTTGAACGGAATTTTCTAGAGACGCCCATGCAATGGTCCAAGCTCCCTGGAAAGCATTATATACAGCGCGCAGGCGAGCGATCATGTAGGCGGCCTTGGCCTGCGGTCGTCGCCAGTCGTCACCATTTTCGGTGGTTGAGGGAGTGCAATTGTGTGACTGCTGCGGGCGACCGGGAGCAGTTCGTAATCCCAGTGCTAACGGTGAACAGAATAACTTGTCATTTTGTGGGTGTCGCTTAACGTTTGTTTTTGGTGATACCTGCGTTTCTCCTACGGACGCGTGCTGGAGCACGACACAAATCCGTGTGCACCTATACGTGAAGCCGATGTGAACACTACATGTGAAGCCGATGTGAGCACTACATGTGAAGCCGATGCTATCTTGTTAGACCCGAAGCGCAAATCGTGAGACCAAGTGACTTCATCACAATGTGCCATCAAAATCACTGTTTGTGAAGTGCTTTTGACATATTCGACCAGACTACCAGCCCACACGGTTCTTCCTTACACATCTGTGCTTCCATTCAGCGTTGATATGCTCATTCCGAGGAAATATAAATCTTGAAACTATCTCCTTTCTTGGATTGTGGTTGCATGTTGCAACAGCACAAGCACTCATCATCTTCGGTCGTAATGCACGTTGATAACTACCACAGAGGCAGCACCACGTGATAACAATAGTATTCTTCATACGCACAAGCCAGACAATCCTACAACACGTTCTGACAACCAGGAAACAAATACCAAGGAAGCGCCGGAAAGCCCTACATTTCAGTACGGCAATTGTGCGGTTGAACTGCGATAGAGCTGTCGAAGACGTGATGTCCCTCGAGCCCAGCGACAAGTTAATTGAACGCGGGTGACATTGTCCTGGTTAGACCACTTTTTGTCGTCGGCATTGCCCTGAGTTTCGAGTGCTACCGAGGAAAATCAGCTGACAACAGGATTGTCGGAGAAGGAGATGGGCAAATCACAGCCAGCACTAGCACTCCCAAAGCGGCGACAGCCTTCGCGGAACAAGTTATCGAAGGAACGAAAATAACAGGACCGAAGCTTTGACCGAAGATTCAGTGCAGAGCAGTTCTCCCAGAGATGGCCGGTCGAGTTCGAAATGCATTGAAGTGGTGCACACGTGGCCGGACACAGCCCAGCTCCGGGAGCGGACGTGCCAATTGCACAGGCAGAACCCAATCACACCTCGTAAACTCCCCTGCCGCCAAGTTTCACGTCGTTGGCTACCACGCCAGTCACGTCCGACATCGACATGATCCGTCCGGAGCGTGCAAGCTAGCTGTTTTGGCCGGCGAGCGTGTTGGCCTCGCACCTGTCAGTGTCTGTACCTGGCCTGCTCGCTCGCCTCATGGCTGGCTCCAGCACCAGTGAGGATCTGCAGTGTCACGGAGTGCCACCACGGGCCGTGTAGCAACAGCCGCGCCTGTGCTGATGAGCGTCGTCCCGCCATTACAGAGGTACAGAGGTGACATGGCGGCGCCCCCAAGCGGCACGGCGCCGGCGCTGTTCTTCCGTCGCCACACGTATCGCATTGGCCTTCACGGACACAAACTGGCCGTCAAAGGGGACAAGAGCGCCATTGTGACAATGAGCCACACTGGCGTCTTACGACACCTGAGGTGTCAGATGAGAAGCTCGTCTCGTTGGCGACGAACGTGGCGCAGTTGGCTCTTGTATGTGCCCCATGGCCAGTATCAGCGACCACTATTCTGAGCGAATGGGCTGTGGCGGAAGCCTACCCGAGCGCGGCCATGCATAACCGACACGCCCGCACAACCACACCTCTGTCATGAATTACTTGCACAAAGGCATGGTCCCACGCTGTCGTGTGGGAGTGCTGCGAGTTTAGTGGTAGATTAAGCCAAAACGAGGTGATGATTGCATAGTGATGAATAGGATAGGCATAGTTTACAGGTTTGGCAATTATTGTCTGCTGGCGGTCTGAACATCCTTCATTGAGTTCGGGTTGGCCACCACCTTGCAATTTAACCATTAATAACACCAGAGCCACGAGATGAACTCATGACAATCAATGGCACTTCCGAGCTCTGAGTGCCAAAAACGGAAGATGCCCACACCATGCGGAAAGCACATTCAGGCGCAAATAAAAAATGTACCCTTTGCAATCCTCATGCTATGCATAGAAAACATGAGATGGCACTAAAGGCAACATGACAAAATCACTGCTGAATCGTGTCAGTTGAGTTTACAGGTAGCCTGCCTAAAACAGAAACGGAAAATAATAGGAGAAATACCTTTATTTTTGGAAGCAGGTGTGCACGTCACGAAAGGACACAGACTGTCGAGGGCAGCGCTCTCCCATATACACCTACCCGGTCTCTCGGCTGTCCTGTTGTTTGCATATCTAGCTGTCGTTCCTGTGGCGGGTCCGGCTGTGTTTAGTCCTGCCTGGTCTGTCGGCTGTCCGGTTGTCTCTGACTGGCTGTCGTTCCTGTGGCGGGTCCGGCTGTGTTTAGTCCTGCCTGGTCTGTCTGCTGTCCGGTTGTCTCTGACTGGATGTCGTTCCTGTGGCGGGTCCGGCTGTGTTTAGTCCTGCCTGGCCTGTCCGGTCCTGTGGCGGGTCCGGCTGTGGTCTGTCGTTCTGACTGCATGTCGTTCCTGTGGCGGGTCCGGCTGTGTTTAGTCCTGCCTGGTCTGTCTGCTGTCCGGTTGTCTCTGACTGGATGTCGTTCCTGTGGCGGGTCCGGCTGTGTTTAGTCCTGCCTGGTCTGTCGGCTGTCCTGTTCTCTGACTGGCTGTCATTCCTGTGGCGGGTCCGGCTATACTTACTCCTGCCCGGTCTATCAAGCTGTATTTTTGTTGGTGCCTTTAGCTGTCGTTCTTGTGGTGGGTCCAAATGTATTTCCTCCTGTCCGCCCTGTCGGCTGTCCTGTTGTTAGCGTCTCTGGCCGTTGCTCCTGTGACGGGTCCGGCGACATCCACCTGTATGGATTGGGTCCGCCGTCTGGGGCCTGGTGTACGTGACGACTGGTCCGGCGCGCGCGCCTATATAGCTGGACCGGCCGGCGGGCCACCCTAGTTGGCCGCCATGCGTCGTGCGCTTCTGCTATGGTGCGTCCTCGCCGCCGCTTCTGCGGCCCCAGGTCAGTGTCAGGTAGCGCCGCGTCATGTCTGTGTGACGTGACGTAACACAATTTCGGTGTGACGTCGCGCCGCGTCATGTCTGTGTGGCGTGACGTAACACCATTTCGGTGTGACGCCGCGCCGCGTCATGTCTGTGTGACGTGACGTAACACCATTTCGGTGTGACGCCGCGCCGCGTCATGTCTGTGTGGCGTGACGTAACACCATTTCGGTGTGACGCCGCGCCGCGTCATGTCTGTGTGACGTGACGTAACACCATTTCAGTGTGACGTCGCACCGCGTCATGTCTGTGTGGCGTGACGTAACACCATTTCGGTGTGACGTCGCGCCGCGTCATGTCTGTGTGGCGTGACGTAACACCATTTCGGTGTGACGCCGCGCCGCGTCATGTCTGTGTGGCGTGACGTAACACCATTTCAGTGTGACGTCGCACCGCATCACGTCAGTGTGATTTCACGCCTGTGCGCACGCACCAGTATGTATGCATGAGTCGACCTGTATGTATGCGGCTCAAACTTCTGGTCCGTTTCGTTGTGCATTGCATCTTCGTGCGAATGACCGCCATTCGCACGACACACATGAAATGCGAAGAAAAGAAACAGTAAGCCACGCCTAAGTCACGAGGTGGGCTAATTTAGTTCGGTGACATTCAGTGTGATGAGAAATGCTGGTAAAAGAAACAAAAATAATCTAGAGATAAGCAACACGGACTTCGACACCATTTTAGGTAGGAAAGGCCCCACTGTCATTCGACTGAGCTGCTTCCCGTTCTTCGCGTTTATGCCTCCATCCTCATCGTGGAGTGCGTTCCTGGAATGTCCATTCACAATTTCATTACGGTTAAAATGTTGTGTTGTACCTCATCGCCATGTGCATCCTGAGTATCCCAAGGGCTTCAATGCTGTGACTATTTGTCCGAAGATGATGCTGCACGCGAAAGCGCTTGCTAGTGTGTGGCACCCTGATACTGTGTGATACCTGATAATGTGTGTTACCCGATAGTGTATGGTACCCTGATAGCATGTGATACTTGATAGTGTATGGTACCCAGCTAGTGTGTAGTCCCCTGCGTGTATGTGGTACCCTACTAATGTTCGTTACCCTGCTAGGGTGTGGTGCCCATCTAGTGTGTAATACCTGATAGTGTGTGGTATCCAGCCAGTGCATGGTACCCTGCTAGAGTGTGGTACGTCGGTCACCGAAATATGTCCCAGCATACCTTTATTTTGGCTGGCCACTGGGAAGGTTGGCTGTGCCACTTCACAGCAATTATTGGCAGGGGATACCTGTGTTAGGCGTCACGTAACGCCGCTTCACAGTTAGGCGTTACGTGACGGTCTGCCAGGTTGACCGCGAGACAGTGTCCAAGGACAGCAATTCGCGTTTGCGGTGGTCTCAGGACCGCTTGCCCTTCAGCCATGCAGTGAGAGAAACTGGTCTATCCCGCTCTGCCTTGTATGCCTCAGTCGGGCAAACAACACTGGCAGTTCAGTGAGCAAACTGCTGCTGAACTTCTGTCGACAACAAACAATTCATCGCTATGGATATCGGATTACGGCTAGACAGACTCAGCTGTAAAGGCTGGAAGGAGCTCGGTTGCAAAGGGTGTAGCGAAAGGGGAGGAGAGGTTTATGATATCAACCAAGCATTCTCTTGTCCTAAAATATTGGTATAATTTCGAAAGTTTACACTTGCTTGCTCCATTCAAGTTGATTGACAACTTGATTCATTACTTGACAAAAGTACACCGGTTTCATTGAGGAGCCCAAGTGGTTGGATGTACATCACATGTATATGTTATATATTTTTATATTATTGTATATATTGTGCACTGCATAGCAAGTGAGATATTCAGTTTTCATTGGAGCTGAAATATTTCTTCACGCCGATACCATTTCAACTTATTTTACAAGCCGAAGCTTTTAGTTCATATTGCATTAGCATGATATGCAACTACCCATCCGTCAATCTTTGTGTGAAAACAATCTTAAGCATATGAAGGTGGAACAACATTTAATTCATTGTGTGTAAATAAAATATATATACGACCTTCAATATACCAGGAGGTGCTGCGTTGACATCAAAAGTAACGATAAGGGTTGTACTTTATTGCTCACACGAGTTCGATCGTGTGAAGTTCGGAGGGACCGGCATTCTTCGAATATATATTGTATCAAAGCTAAACCGACTTCAATGCAGTGCTTTCGAAAACTGTCGGGAACATGCACTAACCAGTCTGCACGAACCGGGATCGTTTTCCTGATCACTATGGCATCCACACAACAACAGTGTGTGTATGTGTTTGTACATGTTTGTGTAATAAACCACTTGACTATGCTTTTGTATCCTTCCCGATTTCTTCTCCTGACATTGTCAGTGCACTGCATTTGACCATTGCAGTGCACCAACCCGTGTACTCCTTGTATCTCCTGCGCCAACCTGAATTAATAGGAAAAGGTCAATGCATTGCTCTTATCAGTCTACTGAGTCACGGTCGACACATAATAACCAACGAATGTTGGTTGACAAAAACAACAACAAAATGGCCAACGGACGTTGCACGATTATTCATACATCTATACAGGGAGGCATTGTATTAGCTCAGATGTCATACGACGAGCATAAAAATAGTTAACATGCAGGGAAATAACAAATATTATTTTCTGCATGAAATAATGTAACAGTAAGCGCACGATGGCCGTTATATGTGGTAATGCATGTAAGACTAAGATCGAGCGAGAAAAGGCGGCTAAATACTATGAAGGGATTCTACTAAAGGTAAGGAGACGTTGCAAAAAGCTATACCGACCCGATAAATGTCATGCTGTTTTGTAGTAAGCAGTATTCCATCACAAGCCATTTGCTTAGGCAGTATTCACTTTCTTAGGAACAATTTGCTTAATAATACAGTAGTATCACATATTTTTCATCACACGGTTATTCTCTACACTCGGGCGGTTTAGAACAATGGTAGACATATTCAGCGGTGTCGGTTTCCATTTTCGAAAAATCATACTGTGCTTCAGTCATGGTCAACGAATCCAGCTCCGTGCTTTTATAATATCGTTAAGCAGTTATAAATTTAGATGAATGACAGTGGCAGCTATATGCAGTATTGCATTTCACCTCCAAATGTTGCATTATGCTTCCTAACGTTTCGGTGCTGCACCTTTCTGAAGTGAAAATCAAAAATCAAGTAGGCAGTCAGGTCACAATCCTAGCAACCCGCTCATTCAGGTCTTCGAACTAAATATGCACTTTTATCACCTATTTCCTCTTGAGAAAGGTGCATCATCGAATCGTTGCACATTGATCAAGTAGCATTTGAGTCGTACACATAAACCACACATCAACCACGTGTAACGGACATCCTACGCTTTTTGTTACATTATTATATGTAGAAAATAGCATGCGCCATTGCCCTGCATGTTTACATTTTCTTGTTTTGTTGTTACATTTGCATGTTTACATTACGTCCAGCTAAATCGATGCTGGATTTGCTGGTGGGGCCAGGGTTCACGCAACAAGCTCCCTTTTGCAATATGATCCTGGTCCACGAAGCCACCCCAACTGGAATTGGAACCAAAGTTATAAAAAGTGTAAAGCTTGGAAATTCTATAATTGTTTTCGAGCAAGAGAAGGCTTCAATTGACATCAATAATCTCCCCTCTCAGTTCAGTACATCCTTTGCAACCGAGCTTATTCCAGCCTTTCCAGCTAATTTTGCACTGCCGAAGTCCGAAGTCCATAGCAATCAATTGCTGCTTGTTGACAGGAGTACAGTGCAAGTAGTAGCCTGATCACTGAACTGCCAATGTTGTTTGACCGACTGAGGCATGCAAGGCGGGAACAGCGTAGACCCGGGTTTCGTGCTTCATGGCTGTGGCACAAATGGCCACGTGATGACCGCACAGGCGAATTCCTATGTTTGGGCACTGGCCCGTGGTCACCTGGTAGACTACCACGCAATGCCCAACTATGAAGCGGCACAGCCTCCCAATACATTCTGGTAAGCGGCAAAGTCTACGTTCCTGGTGATCAGACAGAAAAGGTATACTGGAACATGTTTCGGTGACCGACTCCTGCTAGTGTGTGATAGCCTGAACGTGTGTAGTGCATACCCTGATGGTATGTGGTAAATACCCTGATAGTGTGTGGTACCCTGATGGTGTGTGGTATCCTGATAGTGTGTGGTACCCTGACGATGTGTGGCACCCTGCTATTTGATTGCTGTTTTTTGGAATTCATATATGCACAGCGTCCTATCTTAATGACATAGCACACTTGCTGATGTTTGAAGGATTGACCTTCGCTTGCATTCTATTCAAACATTTCCACTCTGTTGACTGTAATATGTACATACATCCCTACTTCCCTCCCATCTGTTTCGACAAGGTCATTATCTCATGCATACGCTGGTCAAACAGTTCAATTAAACAGAATCAATCAGTACTTATTATAATCTTCCCTGTCTCACCGTTAACGTCGAGTCAATCCTATCTTAATCACATAGCACACCCGCTGATGTTTGAAAGATTAACATTCGCATGCATTATATTAAAACATTTCCACTCTGTTGACTTTAATATGTACATACATCCTCTACTTCCCTCCGCTTCGTTTCGACAAGGTGATTTTCTCATGCATACGCTGGTCGAACAGTTCAATTAAACAGAATCAATGTGTACTTGTTATATTCTTCCCTATCTCACCGTCAACGTCCAGTTAATATCTTCAGCTTGTGGTGCATCGCGATGTCCAATATATATTCACCCAGCGTGTAGGCCGTCAGTGAATCATGTGGAGAAATGTCCTTCGGAAGGTACAAATTTCCAGGAGGAAACGATTACTCCAATTTTTGGTATATGGAAACACGGAACACGAGGTACATCACAGCTATCAGTACCCAGTAGAGAATGGCATGGCTTGGCTTATTCATGTGGATTTCGGATTGAACTAGGTTTGGAACTGGATATATTTAATTTTGGAAAAAATATCGAGTTTGGAGTAGATGCACAATTGGTCACGACATTATTGTGTCACTATGGTTTCTGAACAAATGAACGCTTTGCAAGTGGCTTGGATTTTATTCTGTATTCTAGTTTCAATAGTTTCAGACTGGATATGGATCGACCGTGACGTGGTCCATTCGTATTTGATCAAATAATTTCAAGCCAATATTATGCTTTAGTCTGCACGCACCTATTGATCATGTCAGGAGTCTTCGGTGGCCCTTTAGGTTAATTGACAAGTCAGTCCTTAGTCCACCTGTAACCTCCGATGTGCCAGAGTCTAGGTCACCTCTTAGGTTAATTGTGGAGGAAAATTAGTGTCTATGGAACAAGGTCAAACGCAGAATAAACTCGAATGGAATCAGATCGAAACCGGAATAGGGTCGAATGGAGCAGGATCGAAAGTGGATCACGGTCGAACGGAATAGGGTTGAAACATAGCTGGGGATAGGAAGGCCTGGACTAATGTTGAATGGAACCATGTCGACAGCGGAACAGAGTCGAATGGAACAAGGTCGAAAGTTGAATACAGTTGAATGGAACAAGATCGAAAGTGGAACACCGTCGAATGGAATATGGCGGGAAAATGCTGGGGATATAAAGGCCTGGACTAATGTTGAATGGAATCATGTCGAATGCGGAATAGAGTAGAATGGAACAAGATCAAAAGTTGAATACAGTCGAATGGAAGAGCATCGAAGATAGGAGGAAATGTATTAACATCAAACGGAATAAAGTCGACAACATGGTCCAGAGTATACGGTGGTGCAAGAATGGCACTGAGCTGTGCTTACGTGAACAGAGGACACCCCAGACAGCTGATTGGGTTATATTTTGATTAGGTTTAGGTTAGGTTAGGTTGATTAGGTTAAGTTAGTTTAGGTTAGGTTGGGTTATGCTATGTTAGGTTAGGATGTGTCAGATTAGGTTAGGTTAGGAAAGCATAGGATAGAACAGGTCCGGTTAGGTTAGGTGGGCCGCACCATTGTTGGTCTGGGTAAATACCCCTCTATGTTCTTCTTGCACAAGCGTTTTCTCTGGACTGAACTTTCGACATTATTCCATTCGACACTATGGCAATGACTCCGACTTTCGGCGTTATTCTATTTGACATTTTCCGCTTTCGATATCGTTCCGTGCCACCGTATTCCGCTTTATAAATCTTTCCATTGGACGCTAGTCTAGTCCCTCCCATTCCCAGTTACTTTTCGATCTCATTCCATTCGACGCTATTCCACTTCCTACCTTGTCCAATTGGACAGTACCCCGGTTTCGACCTTATTTCATTCGACACTAGGCATGGACGCCGGTTAATTGTCCAGTCAGATCTCAGATCCGCTCTGACCTGCTCCGATGTACCAGAGGCCAGGCCACTTCTTAGGCTAATTGCCCAGTCAGATCTTCAGCCCGCTCACATGGCCATGGAATCCTGTGCCGAGTAAAGCCTAAATAACCAACCAAACTGGGTCTGATCTGCTCCGATGTTCCAGCGATCAAGGCCAATTGCCACGATCAAGCGATCATTTAGGCCAATTGCCACGTTGGACGCCAACCCGTTTTGACCTGTTCCGATGTGCCAGTGACGATTTGTTTCCTATTCATCAGGTTTCATTAGCTTACCTCCGTCCAGTAACGCACTCTGCGGCAGCTGGCCGACAGGGTGCTCTTCCGGCCGAACCCTTTCGTTTTCAAGTGGTATTTCTCAGACACAAAAAGCTCTCCTTCCTTCATAATTACATCGCACTGGCGGGTAATGGTATCCATTTAGGGACGTTTGAGCAGTACAACCAGCGAACCATGCTAAATGGTGATTGCAACATAAGATGCTATTTAATACGCGTCCTGAATTGAATACGAACCCTACTAGTAGGTACCAGCAATTACGTCGGAGGTCTCGAGTAATCACATGTGAAAACACCCATGAATCTTCTGACCTACCACTGCGCTACCTTGGCCCACATGAAAAATACGGACTGTATGCGGCATGGCATAGCAGTAATTATATTTGAAGCGCCAATTGAATACGTTAATACAAAAATTCCAAACAAATGACATCGTGCCTTAACACGCGCCCTGGAGGGCCTCTGAAAAATACGCGCACTGGAGGGGGGGGGATTCCGCCCCCCCCGTAAGATTTCGGTACCTATTAAAGCTGGAGAAACGAAAATCGCAGACTGGATGGGTACGGTATTGACCTCTATTGTGTGCAAATTTCATGACCTTAGGTCAATATCTTCAAGGTCAAATGAGGTCACATTTGTCAAAATGTTCTTGTTTTGCGTGGCTTGGCTTGTCATTGTTACGGATCGCTATGATTGTGTTTAAATGCTCCAAAATTGGCATCAGTGATGTTTTTGACATTACTAATGGAGCAATGCAGATGATAGACCAAACATTTGACATCAGTTCACCTATATAGCAGCACTTTATCAGGTAAGTTACCTGTTCCAGTTACCGGAACCGGGCCGCCCGCCCGACTGCTCCGTCGGGCAGCTCGGCGCAATCGGCTTCGTGAAGAAAGGAGTGAAGTACATGAATAAAGTATGGAAACGCAATGACAATCAGTACAAATGACAAACAGTAGGGCATTTATGACAACATTCCAGTTGATCAAGTTTGGTTCCATTAACCTGTCATGAACTTGACCTGACTTGACCTCGGTGACCTAACATGACCTTGAAGCTATATAGGATATCAATATACATCAAACAAGTCGCTAGTGTTGCCAAGAACACTTCCCTTTTGCGAATATACGGGAAGCGCATCATCGCCTATTTTTGTGGTCTGGCGCTAGGATTTTATTTTATTTTAACGGCCCCTAACTTGAGAAAAAAAAATTCCGCCGATTTTCATTTTTCGTCCTTTAAATGACGCGCCGGTCATTTCTAAGCAGGTACACAGAAAATCGCGTATATCGACCGGTAAACTCTGCAGTTATCTACGAAAAATCGGAGGGGTGGGCGGATTTCGCCCCTCCCCCTCCAGTGCGCGTGTTAACAACCCCAGGTCCCCGATAGTAAGCCTGGCGCACACAAGCTCAAAACGTGGCGGGAAGTCTCTATTGACGTACATTATTTGCATGGAACGCTGCGCTAACAGTATGGTTGCCGAAACAGTGGGTACAGCCATTACCTACGCCAATGCTCATTATCGATACGTGAACTTCGCGTTGGCCGGAAGCGCAACGGTAGCTTCAGCAAATAGCGCTTCCAGCGTAGCAGGTAGTCGAAATGTGGCGTCGCCATAGACAGCGCCGCCACATGATGATGCCGTTTGTGTACGGGAGATAGGGGTCAAGCGCATCGATTTTACACAGTGCCTCAGTAGCGCAAACATTTAAAAGGATATTCTGCATTTGAATATATCAACATAAACATTGATTAATGGTCATCAGCTTGGCACCAACATATTTCCCCTGCATACTTCTGTGTTGGCTCGCCACGCCATTAAATACGTCTCCCCAAGTGATTTCAATTACCCTCAGGTATTCCGGGCAGGTGGCACCAACCATTGAGGCATGTTGCAACAATAACAAAGGCGCAACGAACCACCCTCCCCCTGTCGTAGCAATAAAAGCAATAAAAGCACAGTTATCCAGTTCTCGAGAGCACCACTCAGCCAGGCGTCAGTAGCCTGGTCCTAGGGATGCCATGGCAGCGCACCTCGGGCAGCGCCAGCCGTGAGCAAGCGTCGCCATGAAGCGGAGCTCCGTATGGTCAGTGGAGTGGTCAGTCCTACGTGACCGGAGGCGCCTGCGATGCTGCAACAGCATGTCTCGAACGCGGTCAGCTCTCTGTGGCATATTCATAAGTGGTGACGATGTGAACTGAACTGACGCGTCCAGCTCAATGATCAGTTGAGGCACTCTACTGTTTATCAGATAAATCAGCTTCTCTCCACCGGGCGGTATGAGGCGGGAGTGGTTAGCTTGCTATAGGTTTCGATGATGAAACTTGGTTCGCAGGTGCGGATATGCTGGTTAAATGTTTTATTTTTGGTCACTAGTCAAAATTAATACAACACTCATCACCGGTTACAATACACAGCAGAACATCAGGTATAACTACAGTCAGTCTATCACAATCAATCACTAACATTCACACAATCAAGTATACACATATCAACATAATCAACACCTTCATTCATTCTACAAGACAGCAACTTTGAATCATAGATCATCACAGGTAGCATCTCGCAATCCATACTAGCATTCATAATAGGTGACACCACATACATTGCGTCGAGTTATTTCTGTGTTCAGATAGGTGGCACCACATATGACCTACCAATTTTCATGTCAGGTGGCACGACTTGCGTTACGTATTCTCACCATAGATGGCGCTATCTGCGCTTCGGTGTTCTCGTATAGGTAGCGTCACTGCGCCCGTTGGCACTGTCAACTAAAAAGTACCCTCCAAACAAAAGCTCACGACACGACCTGGACAGTCAAGATTCAGCGGAAGGATGCAAAGTTTTGAGCAATGAGAACGATTTCTACCATACATACTCTACTCACATTCTGGTGTGTCTCACAAGACACCGGGGATCAGCATACGTCGCTCTGTCATCGGACGTTCTGGTCTCGACAGTACTGAGTAGCTTCAAGCTCAACAAGTAAGAGCTCACTTTGTGGAGCTCAAGCTAACGGCTTAACCCAAGCTAGCCCAAGTGGCATACTAGCCAAGTAACTTTTTAGTGCGCAAGTTAATCAAACTCATCTTGCACCGATATCCATCTAAGCTGAGTGACATACTCGTCAACCAACTTTTTAGTGCTCAAGTTAATCAAACTCATATGCACTTGCACCGATATCCATCTACACTAGTGCTCAGATCACCGAGGATCACTGGCCCGGCCTGGACCATTCTTGCACCGATGTACAAACACACATACACACACACATGTAGATATAATCGTTGTGCCTATTTTTTTCCATCTGTATACAAGTGTCAGCCACAGAAAATAATTATGCCCTTGCACTGGCAATACTTTTATTTTCCTCGAGTAGAAGTACTTCTAATTAATAATCTCGGAAACAAATCAATTCTGTATTATTCAATTCCCTTGAAGGCGAATTTCTCAAGTCCCCCAATAATATTTTTAGATGACTGTCTATATAATTTTCATCTATTCCTATGATTAAATTATTTTTCTACGTTGGTACCATCCATTTTAAAGAGCATCGAAGTTCATTATAATACTACAGCTGAAGGTGAATTTCATTTCAACAATTGTATATTGTTCACCTTGACTCTTGTTCACCTACTTTCCATCTGAATTATTTGAGCAACTCGCAAAATTAATTACAACGCACTCAAGAATGGTTTGATGTGTTGGCTCAAACCATGAGTTCGTATCTCGAGACGTATTTAAATAATACTGTTGGCTAGCATTTCAAACTTATTTAGCACGCGCACTGGAGGGGGGAGGCGAAATCCGCCCACCCCTCCTGTTTTGCGTACATAACTCCAGATTTTATCGGTCGATATACTCCATTTTTTGCGTACCTACTTAGAAATGACCGGCGCGTCGTTTAAAGCAAGAAAATGTAAATGGGCCGAACATTTTTCGATTTAGGGGCCATTAAAGTAAAAATAATTCGTAGCGCCAGACCACAGAAATCGGCGCTGATGCGCTTCCCGTATATCCGCAAAAGTGAAGTGTTCTTGGCAACACTAGCGACTTGTTTGATGTATATTGATATGCTATATTGTTTCAAGGTCATGTTAGGTCACCGAGGTCAAGTCAGGTCATGTTCATGACAGGCTAATGGAACCTAACTTGGTCAACTGGAATGCTGTGATAAATGCACTACTGTTTGTCATTGTGTACCTAAGCGTTTCCATACTTTATTCATGTACTTCACTCCTTTCTTCGCGAAGCCGATTACGCCGAGATGCCCGACGGAGCAGTCGGGCGGGCGGCCCGGTTCCGGTAACTGGAACAGGTAATTGACCTGAGAGATCGCTGCTATATAGGTAACCTGAGGTCAAATGTCGGGTCTAGCATCTATATTGCATCATTAGTAATGTCCAAAACATCATTGATGCCCATTTTTGAGCATTTAAATACAATCACAGCGATCCATAACAATGACAAGCCAAGCCACGGAAAACAAAAAAATGTTGACAAAGGTGACCTCATTCGACCTTCACAATATTTACCTAAGGTCATGAAATTTGCACACAATAGAGTTCCCTACCGTACCCATCCACCCTGCGAGTTTCGTTCCTCCAGCTTTAATAGGAGCCGAGATCTTAGGGGGTGTGCGGAATCCGCCGCCCCGCCAGTGCGCGTAATTTTCAGAGGCCCTCCAAGGCGCGTGTTAATTAAGCTACCCTTTTTCAAGAATTATTCGCTGACCAAAAATGAGACTTCACTAATTATACGTATCAAATTCGTGTCAGAGTCCACACAATAATTTACAAATATGGCATACAACGAACAGCAGACATAAAGTAACATTGTAAAATTATACAGCACTGTTCTAGTGGTGGCCAAAATTCGAAAGGATGTTTTGGCAGGATTTCGGGACTGCCCGGACTCACAATTTTCTTCTGAACAGGCTTCAGATGTAAAGACGGCAGTAGCGGTGAATTTTCGTTCGGCGTCTCTCGTTGGACTTGCTCTGGTGCAGCAGTCGTCTGGTGAGAGCAGTTGCTCCTCTGTGCCGGTGGCTTCCTGTACCTCAACTCAGGCACCATGATTATATTCAATCCAAGCTCACTTACATTCGGGTCACAAGAACATTGTAAACATGTTCTTGTTCCCCCTGGGTTTATCAGCCATTACGCACATGACTGGGGGCAACCTCAGCCCCCAACCGCTCGCGTCGACAGCTCGATGATAAGTGAGAGAGAGAGAGAGCTCTGGCGTCTCTCTACGAACTCAACTCGGTGGCTACCGCCCGTGACACGTCATGGTCACGCGACTGACTGACAACAATGGTTCGGACCTGATGACCTTTACTGAACGACTTGTCGCGCCGTCACTCAGACCTCAGAGACATTCTCAGAGCTCTGGTTACGAACAGAGCTCGGCCGCTCGTGGGAACCACTGCTGACCTCGCATGTCTGCACCGCACTGCAGCCTGGCGTCACAGCGCCGAGCCGTGCTTCCGACTGACGCGGCAGAGGCACTGCCTCCATGTGATCTCTGAGCCAGCTCCGAGGCTGAGTCAGCGTGCCCGCTATAGGCACCTGTTAGCTGACCTCAGCGCATACCTCCAAACAATACCGATACGGCGGCTCCGCGCTGCACACAGACAGCCGGCAGACCGGAGCGTTACAGCCCATCTGTCATCTGACATTCCACAACCACAGTAACATTAATTCGACAGTCAATCATTATTATATGTGCTTCATAATTACCTAACCTTCATAAATCATACATACATCTGTCCTCACGTACCTGATATATGGTTGCTACAGTGACAGAACCAGTCACATGACAGTCATACTACTGTCATACCATTCATCTAGTTACACCCATGGCATCTGACTGTCATCTATACACCTTTCATCTTTCAGTCATGTACACACACACACACCTGCCCATTGGGTTCCCAGAATAGAATCACTGACATACATCACCCACTGACGGTCACATCACCCCACTGGCATTCACACGGCGGCGGCCTGCATCGATGTCACGCGGCGGTGGTAGGGTGTCAAATAGCTACGCACCTGTGCCAGAAATGGGGGTGAAGTCCGCTGTTTGGCCTCGGCGGCGGCGGTGTCTTGCCGACGTAAGCTGTGACACAGCTCGGCTGACCCGTGGCATGGCATCTGCCGGAAACTGTTGCGACATGAATTGGGAGGGTAGGGGCTAAATTTCTGAACTTAAAGTGACCCACAACCAGCTTTTCTACAACTCTTTACAAGCGACGAGGGACGCCATGGAACTCCATTTGAAATATGAGCATGGTCAGGGAATTTACAACCTGAAGCAAAAACTAAATGTCTTTTTGATAGGCAGAAGACGTCCAGGACAATAACTGTCAGGAGTAATGCCGTGGGCATGTGCTGATTAAGAAAAACAAGCTAATTTCCATCCGTTGATTGTAAGTTGTGCAGATGTCATGTACCAATTAGCTCCTTACCTGAATATGGCCATGTTCGGCTGTCAAATCATGGTTGTGCTTTACTGAGTGTGCAACGTCCTAGCTTTGTGCTTCACTGAGTGTGCAACGTCCTAGATACATATGTGCATGGATAGGCGTTGCAAGGCACATGCACGTCCTCCACACTGAGCCAAAACAAACTGCTTTCGGTTGACGTATGTTTTGATGCTCAAAGTGAAGTGGTTGTGAGGCTGTCGTGACACATTTGTATTCCAGTGCATTGAGCTTGGTATCTACCATGACATATTGTACGCCAGTGCTTATTTTGTTCAAGACAGTGGCCCTCATTTGCATGTGATAGCCTAGGGTGTGTATTTGTAATACTTCTTGCTTTGTTAAATAGGCACTTCGGCCTCCTCAGACCATTTCGTGCCGCTGATGAAAAGGAACAAAGTATTAAATCGTATACGTCAGTTTATAAGGCCTGGAACAAGTTAGTTTTTCGCAGAAAAATGAAAAGTAACTTCAAAGGAAAAGGGTGATCATCTCCCAACAGTGAGGACAAAGTGAAAGGGATGTTGTGTGCGTGACAGTAATCAATCCGTGGTTTGCTATGGTCATGATATTGTGTGCAGTGTAGTAATGTATGTGGAACTGTTATATGAGTGTTGCATGATGGGCATGAATGTCGAGGTGAATTCGTGTAGATAAATCGATGGGTAGGAAAAGTATGGCCGATGCGTAAGCGTGATAGGACTTTTTCTTCGTGTCGGTTTTTTTGAAAAGATGATGCCCATGTTTCAACGGTAAGTTTGATAAGTCGTAATTGTGTATGGTTTGAGTTTTGTGTCCAAAAATGTCGAATTTTCTGCTATATTGATGATTTAATGGCGTCAAAATGTGGTGGGATTTCTGTAATGTTTGGAAATTGTAATGATTCTTTTGCTAATTTGTCAGCTTTTTCGTTTCCTGGGATGCCACAGTGGCTGGGCACCCACAGGAAGCGGACCCTCACGCCAATCATGTGAAGTGTTTGAAGTGTGTCATAGATGGAAATATGGCAATGGTGTGAAATCGAAAGTGAAGAAAGTGATTGAAAAACCGATTTTGAGTCAAAACAAACGATGACGCTGCGCATGGGGTGACAAAGGAAACGATTACATTAGTATACGGGGCATAAGCGGCGCACCGGTAGATCAGTGAATAGATACGGACTGTCTTGTTCTGGTGTTGTTGTATTTTTTGTGTTGTTGTTATTCTGTGCTTTGGCCGCTGCTGGTGAATTAGTAAGTAAACTAGACTAGGATTATATACACATCTGAAAACTTACTAGCTGATATAGAATAGATTGGGGACCTGAACTGGGTGTGTCATGGAGGATGTAAACAAGTTGATTCAAGAGGGAACACTTAAAATTGAAATGGAGCTTAGAAGGGAGATGCAGGATATCAAGGAAGAGTGCAAACAAATCAAAGATGAGATGAATCAATTAAAGGAGGAAAACAAACAACTAAAAAAGGATCTAGTGGACACAAATAATCAGATAGACGAAATTGAACAATATACACGGAAGGATTCTCTGATTTTGGGTGGGGGTGGGTTCCAATTTGCCCCACTGGATACATATGAGGAGCCAGAAAAAACGAGGGAAATCACAAAAAAGGTCATGGAAGAGAACCTTGGAGTGAAACTGAAAGGCTCAATCTCAGCATGCCACCGTCTGAGACAAAATAAGAGTGTTGGTAAAATTTCAGGACCTTGATGACAGGAGTGCTGTTTATGACACAAAATCCAATCAGAAGGGTGACTACAAAATAAAAATCATAGTACATGAAAATTTAACAGCAAAACGGGCAAAACAAATGCAAGTGCTAGGAGACCTATGGGACAAAGGCCTCATAATCAACTACCACACAAAAAATGGAAAAATCATGGCACGTAAGGGCAAGGAACAGAGGTATGTCCACATACATCACAATCAGTGGCGTCGCCACGAAATCCTTCCAGGGGGGGGGGGCAAGGTCGAAAGGGGGCCTCCTGTTCCCCGAAAGGGGGCCTCCATTGTGTTAGGGTCTCATATTGTTTTTAGGCTCTTATACTATGGTTCGAGGATGGGGAACATGATTTCATATTCGTTTTTTTTGTTCTTGGCATGGTGCATCATTTACTCAAAACGCAATAGCACTAATCATTTTCGCTGAAAACTGGGCCATGCCAGGGTATAAATAAGTAATATTTGGATACATACATAAGTGACAAAACAAACCGTCGTCTCAATGCTTTCTCTAATCTTCCCGCTGGCCTCTAGATTGCACCGAGCTGGCGGGGCTGGTGCTAAGCATATCTTACAGATATCTGCCATTGATAAACCCACTTTTAAGTCATCCAAGTCTAACTGAATATAGCTAGATTCATCACTACTGTTATTTATTCCCACCAGCTTGATGTCATAAGCAAAGCTTGAACGACCATTTCTCAGTCCAAGGACGACACTTTCGCAAAGGTGACAACGAGAAGTGGATTGCATTGGTTTTCTGAGCGCCATCTTAGGAATTTATTTATTTTTATAACATTTGGTGCTGGCTGCAAGGCAACTGTCACACGAGCTAAAATATATCCTCAGCGAATAAATTCACGGCAAGAACAAGCATTGAACAGCAATGCATAAATGACAATGCAACAATGCAACAATGTCAGTACATACATAATCAAATCCTTCAAATTCCACGCCGTCACGCCCATCGTTTTCGCTGTGCTGTACCGTTTTGTAAATGAGGTTGAGAAGGTATGGAAGCCGGGAAGCTCTAATCATGCAGGCTGTAATAACAGAAAAGAAGTTTGTTGGAAGAAAATGCATTTAAAAACATCATTCATCCAATTTTATATGGGGCATGGATGTTGTATTGTATGCTTATGAGGGGTAATTTGTCCCCTCAATGTTGGCGTTTCCCCATGGGCGTATGTTTCGGAAAATTATTGAGGGACCAGTGGAGTACCTATATTTGCGTCAAGCAGGAGGGGGCAAACGGATTTGCAGGGGAGGGGGGGCACCTACGCCCATTAAAAAGTCCTTGGATTTCGACCGCTATTTTGTCAAAGGGTACAGTTCGAAATAATATAATTAGTCATCAACTAAATTGTCCTGTGGAGGGGCCTAATCTACCACTATGGTTTCTGATTGGTCGGATTTCAACCCTAACTCCACCACTTAGTTCTTAGGTATTCTTTTGGTATCCCTTGATAAGTTACCTCACACTGCTGAAATTACACCTATACCACAAAACCGGATCGGTATCCAAAAAATCAAGCTGGAGCCCTCCAAAAAAGGACAGATTCCAACAAATAAATGTCCGGGTCAGGAAAATGGCTCTGTTGCACCGCACATTTTTTTCCAGATGCCTTCAAAAATTGCGTATGACAGGGAAAAGCATACCGGATCTCGAAAAATCGAGGTAGGATACAAAAACATGACGCCAGAGGTTCGAAAAATCAGGCCGGGATTCGGACTTTGAAAAAACACCAGAAAGGATCCACAAAAATCGCGTTGAGCCCAGAAAGCTAGCGTTGGGTCTCCGGAACCACGCGCCTGGGCGCGATAAGTCGCGCTGGGACCCATACAAAATCGCACCGAAGCCCCAAAATCATACTGGGACCCCACAAATGCGCGTCAGAAGCCCCAAGTATACACAGCGGGACCCTAAGAGTACGACGGTGCCAGAAAATACAACTAACCTTCCAAAGCGCACAGAGTCTCCCAAAAAGCGATAGGGCCTTAAAACATGCGTTGCAGCCCTAAATAAACATACCGGGATCTCTAAGAAAAATACACTGCAAGCTCGCAAAGCGCACAAGAACCATGAGAACGCACAAGGGCCTGGAAAAGAGGCTGGAGCCACAAAAGGCAGCATGGTTCCAAAACGTACAAAACGACCGGGAGCTAAAGAAACACATCGGGATCTTCGATAACGCCCCGACACGTAAAAAATACTCAGTGCACAAAAAAAAACACAACAAAGCCCTAAAACGAGCAGGGTTTCGAAGATGTATTAGGCCCATAACTTCAAAGTAAAATGTATTACCCACCACTTTAAAATACAAAACTTCACAATTTCAGGCATTCCAGTTCATAGCACCCGGTCGCCACGACGGCAACGTCAGTGCACGTGCACACCCATTTTTCGTATTCGGTGCATTCGCCACACTTCGTGCGATGCTATGGTTTCTGCTAGGCCTTCTGCGTTTTGCTAATTGCTGCCACCTGATAGACTTGTGCCATATTTGGCGTGATGGAATGATTCGTATGGACGTTCGCTGCGAAAAGTCGATTGATTAAATTCGATCATTAGTTTCCTACTTCTCACATTTTCTGGTAGTTATGAAATGCGGTTTCCGCTGAGCTTTGATGCACTTCATATCTTTGCTGCTATCCTCCCAGATTGGATACCGAACCGAGGCCAGGCCTCCGCGTTCTTTTTTGGACCCGTTGCGTCTTTCTTGGTCTATGATTGTGCATTATGCCTCCAATCCATTTTTGTTAGGGGCCTAAATCATTTTCGAACCCCCTGCTCGTTTTAGGGTTTGTTGCATTTTTGTGCACCGAGGATTTGTTTGACTTGTCGGGGCGTTTTCGAAGATCCCGATGTGTTTATTTAGCGCCCGGTCTTTTTGTTTGTTTTGGAACCATGTTGCCTTTTGCGGCCCCAGCCACCTTTTCAGGCTATTGTGCGTTATCATGACCCCTGTGTGCCTTGAGAGCTTCCGGTGTATTTTTTATACCTCCCGGTATATATATTTATGGCTGCAACGCATGTGTTAAGGCCCTGTCGTTTTTGTGAGACTGTGCGCTTTGGAGGGCCAGTTGTATTTTCGGCCCCCGCTGTGCTCTTAGGATCCCGATGTGTTTATTTTGGGCTTCTGACGCACACTTGTGGGGCCCCAGTACAATTTTGGGGCTTCGGTACGATGTTTCTAGGTCCCAGAGCGGCTTATCGCGCCCAGGCGCGTGTTCCGGAGACCCAACCCCAGTTTTCTGGGCTCAATACGATTTTTGTGAATCTTTTCTGATTTTTTTTTTAAAAGTCCGAATCCCGGCCTGATTTCTCGAGCCCTTGGCGCCATGTTTTTTTTTATCCCACCTCGATTGTCCGAGATCCGGTTTGTTTTTCGGTGCCGTACGCAATTTGTGAAGGCATCTGATAATATGTTCGGTGCTCCAGAGCCATTTTTTTTACCTGGGCATTTGGTTGTTAGAATCCCTTCTTATTTTGGAGGGCTCCAGCGTGATTTTTTTTCGGATATCGATCCGGTGTTTGCGGTCACACTGTGTTTACGTGTGGCCCTAGACGGCAATTTTTTAGAGTCTCGACGGGATTACCGATGGGAATTGTGGGTCCCGAGCGCGATATTTGGGGGTCCGGTTCGAGTTTGTGGGACGCGTTGTATTAAGCTGTGGCCCCAACGCGATTTTGGCGGTTCCTGTTACAATTTTTCGGGCCTCGGAGCGAGTTTCCCGGGGCTCACCGTATTTATTTGGAGACCCATACGCGAATTCTGGTGGACCGACGCGAATTTTGGTCGCCCCAGCTCGATTTTTGAGGCCCCGGCACGATTCTTGGGAGCTTATCCCTCTCAGGATGGAGGGGGCATTTGCCCCTTTGATATAGCACTGCGGCCACTGAAGGAGTTTTTTTTTGTCCCAGAGTGACATTACGGTTAAGGATTGATTTTTGGGGCAGCTGCAACTTTTGGGGCCCCGGCGTGACCTTCTGGGCCTCCAGTGCGATTTTCAAGGGCTCCGACGCGACTTTTTTGAGTCCAATGTGATCTTTTGGGCCCCGACGTAATTTTCTTCGATCCCTAGCGCGAGCTATAGCGGCCTCGACACTTTTTGGGGGTCCAATGTGTTTTGGGGGCTTTTGACGTCATTGTTGGGCCCCCAGAGTGATTATCCATGTCCTGATCGTTTTCCGTTGCTCCGGCTTCATTTGTTTTGATCCCAATGAGACTGTTTGGGCACGGTACGACCTGTCGTGCCCCTGGCATGATTTTCGTGGTCCGGGCGTGCATTTTTGGTACCCCAGGCTCAGCGTAATTTGCGGGGGCCCTGGCCGGATCTTTTGGGGCCCATATCGTGATTTTAAAATACCCAGACACGACCCTTACTATTTCTTAGGGGTTTCTTCTTGCAAATTATAGGCCTCCTGTCGCGTCTTAAGGGTCTCGTCTCATTTCCTAGAGCCTTTTTACCGGTTTTCGATGTCTTCTGGTGTGTCCTACCCTCCTCCATATTCAATGGTCCTCCTCTCCCGTCTTGGAGGGCCTCCTCTTCATCTAGGCACTTTAACGTGGCATGGGGCTTCCTCTCACCTTCGAGGGGCATTCTCTGCCAAATTAGGGGCCTCCTGCCACGCCTCGTGTGGCTCCTCCTTTATCCTGGAAAAACCTTACCCGTCTTGAGTGATCTTCAATTTTGGAAACCTCACCTCCTTCCATACCTGCTACCACTCCCATCTTAAGGGCCTCCTCTCATTTCCTGGGAACTCTTTCCGGTCTTCGGGGCCTCATTTGGTCCTGGAGACCTACTCCTTCTTGAGGGACTCCTCTCGAGTCCGGCAGGTGCCTCATGTCTCTTCTAGAGGCCTTCTTTTTTCAAATTAGGGTCCTCCTCTCACGTCTTGGGGGCCTCCTGCTGTGCATTCTCCTGCTCTGCGCTCTGAATTCGATCTTTACCAATCTTAGGGTTGGTTTCTTATCTCCTCGTGGACTCCTCTTCTCTCCCAGGCGCCTCCTCTACCAAATTACTGGCAACCTTTCCTATCTTAGTGGCCTTGTTATTTCCCGTGGACCTTCTTAGCCGTCTTCGAGCCTTCTTTCCGCCTGGGAGCGGCTCCCAGGGCTCCCAGATGGCTCCCAGGGAGCCATCTCTCTTATCCAATGGCCTTTCTCTCCTATTTTAGGGGCCTCCTCGTTCATCATGGGGTCTCATTTCCAATCTTGTGTCGTTCTCTTCCAAATTAGGTGCCTCCTGCCACGTCTCTGGATCATCCTTTTATATCTCGGTGGAACCTCACCCGTTTGGGGCCTGCTTTTGCGTCTCCGAAACCTCATCTCATATCCAATGGCTTCCTTTTCTGTCTTAGGGCCTCCTCTCATATTCTGGGGCCTTCTTTCCGGTGTTGGGGCCTCCTTTGCATTCCTGGTTGCCTCGGTGCCATTTTTGACACTCTCTTGATTTCTGGGGACTCCTACCCTCTCCTAGGTGACTCCTTTTTTCAAATTATGGGCCTCCTTATCTGTGTTTGGAGCCTCATTACCCTCTTAGCAGGGTGCTTTTGCGTCCTAGTCCTAGATCTTCTCTTCCAGGTTCCTCCTCTTCCAAAATATGGGCCTCATCTGGCTGGTCTCGGTGGCCTTCTCTCATTCCTGCGGAGACCTTCTTACCCGTCTTGGGGCCCCTATTGCGTCCGGAGAAATATCACCTATCAGGTCTTAATTTTATATTGCAGGGGCATCCCTTCCGTCTTGGGGGCCTCGTTTTCCAACTTAAGAATATCCTGCCACCCATCGGAAGCCTTTTCGTCTAACCTGGGTGGCTTCTTGCCCGTCTCGGTGGCATCCTTTCAGTCCTGAGGGCCTCCTTTTCGTGCTTGGGTCTCCTTTTCGCCCTGGGGCCTCCTTTTCGTCCTGGGGGCTACCTTCCAATCTCTGTTCTACGTCCAAGAGGCCTCCTTTTCGTCCTGGGGGCTACCTTCCAATCTCTGTTCTACGTCCAAAAGGCATCCTTTTCGTCCTTGGGTGCGTCCTTTTCTTTCTGGGGGCCTCCTTTTCGTCCTGGGGCCTCCTTTTCGTCCTGGGGCCTCCTTTTAGTCCTGGGGGCCTCCTCCCAATCTCTGTTCTACGTCTTGTGGGGGGGCTTCCTTTGCGTTCTGGGGCCTCCTTTTCGTCCTGGTGGCCTCCTTTTCGTCATGGGGGCCACCTCACAATCTCTGTTATACGTCTTAGAGGCATCCTTTTCGTACTGGGGGCCTCCTTTTCGTTCTGGGGGCCTCCTTTTCGTCCTGGGGACCTCATCCCAATCTCTGTTCTACGTCTTGGGGGCATCCTTTTCGTCCTATGGTGCATCCTTTTCGTCCTGGGATTGGTTGGTTGGTTGTTGGAGTTTGGGGGCGCATCGACTGCGTCTTTCGTCCTGGGGGACTCCTTTTCGTCCTGGGGGCCTCCTCCCAATCTCTGTTCTACGTCGTGGGGCCTCCTTTTCGTCCTTGGGTGCATCCTATTCGTTCTGGGGGCCTCCTTTTAGTCCTGGGGGCCTCCTTTTATTCCTGGGGCCTCCTCCCAATCTCTATTCTACGTCTTGGGGGCCTCATTTGCGTCCTGGGGGCATCCTTTTCGTCATGGGGGCCTCCCTATCGTCCTGGGGGCCACCTCCCAATCTCTGTTCTACGTCTTAGGGGTCTCCTTTTCGTCCCGGGGGCCTCCTTTTCGTCCTGGGGCCTCCTTTTCGTCATTGGGGCCACCTCCCAATCTCTGTTCTACGTCTTAGGGGCCTCCTTTTCATCCTGGGTGCCTCCTTTTCGTCCTGGGGGCCTCCTTTTCGTCCTGGGGACCTCATCCCAATCTCTGTTCTACGTCTTGGGGGCCTCCTTTTCGTCCTTGGGTTTATCCTTTTCGTTCTGGGGGTCTCCTTTTCGTCCTGGGGGCCTCCTTTTCGTCCTGGGGGCCACCTCCCAATCTCTGTTCTACGTCTTGGGACCTCCTTTTCGTCATGGGGCCTCATTTTCGTCATGGGACCTCCTTTTCGTCCTGGGGCCTCCTCCCAATCTGTTCTACGTCTCTTATAGAGACCTGATTATATTTCCTGGGGGCCTCGTCAGTCTTGAGGCCTCATTGGTAGCATGATCTTCCGTCCCGTCGGCCTCCTTGCTCACCTTTTTTGCTGTGCATTTGCGGATAGGGGCCTCCTCAAATTTCAGGGGGGGCGGCGCCCCCAGTTTCACGGCAGGGGGGCGACTGCCCCCCTGCCCCCCGGTGGCGACGCCCCTGATCACAATATGGCACAGCAAGAAATTATACAGGCTACTGAGAAGGCACCGCCCAAGTCCACATCATACCATCAGTCCCAAAGATCCTTCAACAAAGAGGAAACACCTGCAGGAAGCAGAACATCCCAGAGGGTGGATCTAGAAGAGTATATGGTATGCACAACCAGGAGTGGGGCCAGAGGTGGAAGGAATAGGGCATGGGGATCAATTGCAGAGCACTAAATGTCGAAGATTACATATGCATACCACATTATGCAGATCTACTGTTGTTTGGACCACCTAAACATTTTATTTTGATGTATATTTACAAGGATATACTTTGCATGGGTTCATATTCTGTGGGACTGAACATACATAGATGATTGATCTTGGTATCTACCTTGACATATTGTACGCCAGTGCTTATTTTGTTCAAGCACTGGCGTTCAAGCAGATGTAAGTAGCATGGTAGCTTTTCTGGATGACACTTTACTCACATGCTTTGAGATCTACTAAGACACCCCTGGCTGTGCTCCCGCTCATACTGCCAAGGTGCTATTGGTATGACGTGAGAGCATGGATAATGAATGTGAGTGTGAATGAAAGGTGAAATCACAAGCTGACTTGCTTCAAAGAAGCTTTTTAATCTGAGACACCAGGGGTGCCATGTGCAAAACTCCTAAGCACTTGTGAAATTATGGAGAAACTTACACGAATGAGTTGCAAGTAAATACTAGCTCATACAGCTGGTGGCATATAGTATGCAATATATACCCAGAGAGTACACAATGGTACCAACCCACCAAAGCTGACCATTAACAATACAATCATCTACCATGCAGAGGTCCTTCAGCATGTATCCTCATTGTGTTTCCATGTTATAGTCTCCTTTTATATATTGCACTATTGAGTGGTCCACACAGCATCATTTGCAAGCCCCCCAAAAAAATCAGTATAGCATATGCACATTTATGAACGGGGATTAATTCCTGTGCCAATGGGTATGGATGTGTGTGTGCATGTGTGTGCATGTATGTATATGTATGTGCATCTGTGTATGTGCATACCTATTTACATCCATATATGCAGTGGCATCCATGTTCACCTGGATGCAGATCCACCATCTGACTTGTTCTGTTGACTGTGGGCTGGATTTCTTATCACTCAACTAGATAGGTTGGTACCTACCTACCTACCTACCTATTAATACTTATCCTTATCCTATTCCAGCATCTATTCTGTCATCACATTACAATCTTATTACACACATTATACCATGCTTCCATGATGGAGTTGCCTGAGTATGTGCCTACCTCCTACCTATCTAGGTACCTGGGTGATCATCAATATTACATATCATGTCATCAATAGCAAGTCCACTTATACATCTAAGCCTTATCAGGTGGCCATCAATGGGTGGCCACTTGCCCATCTACCTACCTAGGTGGGAAATCATTCCTTAAATTATTTTTAGATACCATACAATTAAACAGGACATTTAGAATCAATACCAAGGACCTGCCTAATTTACTATTCAGCCAATCAATCACGGCTATGAATGAGTATAAACAGCGCTCCTGCATAAGACCTTGGAACACTCCATCAATGAAACTCCTTTTCGCGTACAAATATTGCGCATGTGTAACAACCATGCGTAAAACTGCAAGATATATTAGATTATCCAGCTTGGCAATCAGATAACCAAAAAAAATTTACTCAGCATTGCAATCAGATAACTCCAGATTTTTTTTGGGAAATAACGGCACTTCATTTTGCTTTTCAAATCACTTCCAAATAGCTATATTAAAAAGCATATCCATTACCCATTTTATTTAGATCCTTTTTATTTACAAGCCACTCTCTATGATGCTTTTTCCCTCAAAGGGGAAATAAATGTTTGTTGAATGTTTAAATGTTTGAAAAAAAAAATACACTGTGAAAACACATGTGACTCGGTGCGTAACTGAAATTAAATTAATACCTAATTACAAATATATAAACTGCAAAAACACGTTGATTTACATATATTTTTCTTTCTTTCTTTTCTTTTTCTATTGTGACACCCCATTCTGGGTCCCAGTCAGAAAAAGGTGACAAAAATATACTGGTATCGGAACTAGTTTATTTAGGTTAAACAGAAAACTAGTCGAGGTAAGGTAGGCATTTAAGAAATATTACAGCGACCGGAGACATATATCAAGGGCAGGCCAGTTTTCTCAACTATTTACAACAGGGACTGGGAGATGAATTTTCTGAATGTGAAAACACCCTAAGACAATGTGATTATTTACTTCCAGCAAACTTAGAGCAGATGTGCACAAGGGGTTTTCCATAATACATTTAAATGTTAGGTCTGTCAAGAACAAATTTGATGACTTGGAAAACTTCCTAGCTACAACAGGAATCAACTGGTCAGCTGTATGTTTATTAGAAACATGCTTAGCAAAGATACAGAAAATTCTTCAAAATGAGCAATTACAAAATGTATGCAGCAAGTCGAATGCAGGGAGAAGGAGGGGGTCTGCAATTTACATTCACAATAGTTTGGAATCAAGAGAAAGAAAAGATATTGTAGATCAATTTGATGAAGCTGCTGCTGTTGAAATCAAACTTGAGTCTCAAAATAGTGCTAGATCAATAATTATTTGCCAGATTTATCGTCCCCCAACCTTCCCTCCAAATAATTTTCTTGAAACCACTGAAAAAAATGCTACAAATGATAGAGAATGAGAGGAAGCATGCAATTATAACAGGAGATTTCAACTACAATCTTCTAAATATACAAAATGACAGAAGTGTGGAGAGATTCTCAAACCAACTATTGTCATATAGTTTTCTGCCCTCAATCACAAATGCTACTCCCGTACAAAATATTACTAGTTCTTTATTGGACAATATCTTCATAAATGATTTTTCATGCATTTCCTCATCAGGTATACTGATAGAAGACATTTCGGATCATTTTCCAGTGTTTGTAACATTAACTGCCCAGGTAAAACAAAAGAAGTCAAATTATCCAAAAGAAATACTTGATTACAATCAAATCCATCTTTTAAATGACTATTTAGCATCAAGATTGAATAATTTCCATCAACACAATGATCCAAACATAGCATGTAGTGATTTGCTCTCAGCATATAGTGATGGCATGCAGATTATTACAAAGCAAATTATCCCAAGCAGGAGGAAAACCCCCATGATAGCCTGGATTAGCTCTGGAATATTATGTTCCATAAATCGAGAAAAAAAAACAGACTAATAAGAAGTTTATTAAAAATCAAAATCCACACAATGAAGTTCAATACAAACAATTTAGGAACATCCTCATCAAGATAATCAGAGAAGCAAAGAAGCTACACTATTCAAATGCCCTTCACTGTAGTAAATCAAAAGAAAACTTGGTAAATATTACATGAGCTGATAAATAAACACAACACAAAACAAAAAATCCCAGAATCCATGTTAGATGAAGAAGATAATGAATATCAAACTGAACAAATTCCTAATGCCTTCAATAATTTATTTTCAATCATTGGCAGCAAATTAGAAAAGAAGACTACTGCTTCTAACAAGGATCCGAATGAATACATTGCAGGGCATGACTATGCTAATTGGGATCAAGACATGTACACTAATGAAATCCAAGTTGAAACAATTATAAAGTCACTGAACTCTGTTGGAGGAGGGGCTGATGGCATTAGTACAAAAACTCTCCTACTGACTTACAAAATTATCCTGAAGCAAATCACCGACTTCTTTAACCTCTGCCTGAGAAGTGGAGTTTTTCCTAAGCAACTAAAACAAGCCATAATTATCCCCATAGTTAAGGCAGGAGAACTGAACAAATTCCCAAATTATAGGCCAATTTCTACGCTACCAGTATTTTCAAAAATCTTTGAAAAGATGGTATATTCCTATCTCATGTCTTACCTGGAACTGAATAATATACTCAGTACACTCCAATTTGGATTTAGAATAAAGCACTTGAAAAAAGCCTTTGATACTGTGAGCATGGACATTCTACTAAAAAAAATCCAACATATTGGAATCTCAGGAACTCTACTCATGATATTACATTCATATTTAAACGATCGTTATCAGCAAACAAAAATCAATGATATAATCTCTGACGCAGAGTGCATCACAATGGGAGTTCCACAGGGATCCATACTTGGTCAGTGACAGGTGATCAGATAAACGATGTTGATTTCATTGATAGTGATATTGTTTTGAATTATATCAGAAAAATAAAGCCAAACAAGGCCGCAGGACCCGATGGAATTTATGCTAGGGTATTGCGGGAAGCTGAAAAGGAAGTGGCAATTCCACTTAGTATAATATTTTGTAGATAAGTTTCGCAAAATGGAATTCCAACAGATTGGAAAAGGGAAAATGTAGTTCCTATTTTCAAGAAAGGAGAAAGAGGGAAAGTTGAAAACTATTGGCCAGTAAGCCTCACATAGTCTGCAAGGTACTCGAATCAATTATCAAGGATATAATAGTTAGTTTTCTGGAAGGAAACATATTGATTCAAGATACTCAACATGGGTTTAGAAAAGGGCGATCGTGTCTCACAAATCTCTTGGACTTTTTTAATTTTTATACAGAACAATTTGATCAGGGAAATCAGGTTGATGTAGCATATCTTGACTTTAGTAAGGCCTTTGACAAGGTACCCCATAAACGGTTAATGATGCAGCTTCAGGTCCATGGTATTGCAGGTAGCATCCTAAAATGGATAGAGTTGTGGCTTTCAGATAGACAGCAGAGAGTGATGCTAAATGGTACAAAGTCATCATGGCAAAATATTCTTAGTGGAGTCCCCCAGGGGTCGGTACTAGGGCCACTATTGTTCATTATATATGCGAATAGCATTGAATGTGGCCTAAGCAGTAAGGTTTTGAAATTTGCGGATGATTTGAAGATCTTTAGGGCAATAACAGGGCACAATGAGCAGGTTTTGCTGCAGAAAGACTTAGACGAGCTGGTGAAGTGGTCCAAAAAATGGGAAATGAAATTTAATTTTGATAAGTGCAAAGTCATGCATGTAGGTAGGCAGCATATGAAGGCTCCATACTTGATGGGTGGCCAAGTACTATCTGTGACTCAGCAGGAGAAGGACTTAGGTGTTATTTTGAACACAAAATTGGGGGCATCAGAACAGACCAAAGAAGCCAGGAAGAAGGCACTAAGAATGCTTGGGGAAATACAGAGGAATGTGTCATACAAAAGTGAGGAGGTCATCAGGAAGCTTTACTGTGCATATGTCAGGCCACATTTGGAATACTGTGTCCAAGCTTGGTCCCCTAGTTATGAGAAAGATTGTTGGCTTTTAGAGAGAGTACAAAAGAGGGCAACAAAAATGGTTAATGGTATAGGCAACCTGGAATATGAGGAAAGACTGAAGAAATTGAATATGTTTTCACTTAGATATAGAAGGCTGAGAGGAGATCTCATCGAGGTATTTAAATTTGTTCGTGGTCAGGAACAGGGATATCTCAGGGAAATGTTTGAAGTTAACAGAAATGATGCAATTAGAGGTCATCAATTCAAAATTAAAGTTAATCACAGCAGAACACGGTTAAGAAGTCTCTCTTCACCAACAGGGTAGTAGAACACTGGAACCAGCTGCCAGGAAGCATTGTCAGTAGCAACACACTGAACATCTTTAAAAACGGCATAGACAATCATTATAAGAATAGGGGGGATTGTTTTTCTGTATTCCAGGGAGGGTTCATCGACAGGGAGGAGTTGGGAGTTCGGAGGAGTTCGTAATTGTTGAGTGTGTTATGCAATAGCAAGTGAGTCTCTTATTAAGTCTAAACGCTTTATAACTTTATATAGGGTGTACCTAGCAGTGGATTCAGCACCTTCGCACCTCAGCACCTCAGCAGTGGATAGGCTGATACTGATGAGATTGTGTATGGTAGCACAATGGGTATGATGGGAGGAGTTTGTAATTGTTGAGTGTATTATGCAATAGCAAGTGAGTCTCTTATTAAGTCTGAACGCTTTATGAATTTGTGTGGGATGTGCCTAGCAGTGGATTCGGCACCGTCCTTCGGGATGTGATGCTGATGAGATTGTCTATGGTGGCACGATGGGTATGATGGGAGGAGCTTGTGATTGTTGAGGGTGTTATGCGGTAGCAAGTGAGTGGTGCTAGATAGGCTGGGATATATAGCTTCCTAGGAACTTGGGATAAGGGATTGATTGGGGTGGGAGTATGTACATTTCTAGTACCTTTTCTAGATAGGCTTAACCCAGATGGGCCCCTGTGGCTCTTGTTAAGCCTTAATACTTTATGACTTTATTTATGGTCCATTACTCTTCCTTATATACATTAATGATGTGGGTAATTCTTTAGATGGAACATTCTACTTATTTGCTGATGATGCTGCTGTCATGATAAAAGCTACAAATATAATGGAACTACAAATTAAAGTCAATGCCATTGTTACAGGAATAACTGAATGGTTTCAAGCTAATAGATTATCACTGAATGTCAAGAAAACAAATTACCAAATTTATTCCAGTATGCCTAGTGCTGACTTAAACATAGCAATAAATTATCAAAAGGTTCACAGGAAACAGCAAATCAAATATCTTGGTGTAATAGTTGATGAAAAATTAATATGAAAGTATCACATAGCATATGTTGGTGCAAAAACTAGCAGAAATCTAGGAATAATGGGAAGAGCAAAATACTTTATCACAAGTCGTGAATTAAAATACTTATATAATACTTTGATTCTTCCCTATTTAAATTATTGTGCTTTAATATGGGGAAACAAATTTCCAACACGATTAGACATAATTGATAAAATACAAAAAAGGGCTTTAAGAATCATAGATAAACAGCACTATGCATACCCTACAAATGAATTGTTTGTCAAATATAACATTCTGAAGTTCCCTCATATTGTGCAGGAACAGAGCATATTACTACTTCACAGATCTTGTAATCAAACATTACCAATCACTATAATGAATATGTTCCAATACTCATCACCACGTAATTTAAGGCATGTTGATCATTTCCATGTACCTTTTTCATCGAAATCCTATAGACTTCATTCCATACCATTTATAGCACCAAGAACTTGGAATACTATCATTGGTACAAAATTTCCTTCCTGCAATCATGTGCCTATTAAGAAACAAGATATAAAAAAGTTATTCCGCTATTCCGCTGGACCTAAATAATGATGATGTAAATTTGGGAGAATTTGCAATGAGTTGTGTGTCGGGTGGTTTGCATGCAACTGAATTTTGGTTGCGTATCTAAGTGTTTGTTGCATTCGGCGTAGAGCTAAAGGAGGAATTCCCGATTCGGTTTCTAAAGAGATGATGGGTGACGTGGTCATTGCATCAAGTGAGATACGGAGAAATTTATTTTGAATGGTGTCTAAAATGTGTAAGGAGGATGGGCTGGCACCAGCATAAACTACGGAGCCATATTAAATGATGGGGAGTACTAAGGATTTACATAGTTGTAAAAGAGTGTGACGATCGGCTCCTAAACGGGTGGAAGTAACGGAGCGAAATAAATTTAGTCGGCGAAAACATTTGTTCTGTATGTATTTCGTGTGTTGATGCATGGAAAGCCTACGATTAAAGATTGCACCGATCAATTTAAATGATTGTACAAAAGGCATGCTATTTTGTCCAAGGTGAAGCTGTGTACCTGGGTTTGGGCAGGGAGTGCATTTGCTAAAAATCATGGTTGCAGATTTGGGGGCCGAAAAATTGAAACCGTACTTGATGGACCATTGATGTACTTTGTCAAGGGCGTTTTGAAGTCGAATCAAACAATATTCGTAGTTTTTGTCCGAGCACCAAATTGCACTATCGTCCGCGAAAAGAGAAAATGATACATTTGCAGGCATGTCAGCGAAAAGGTCATTAATAATGATGTTAAATACAACTGGTGATATGCAGCTCCCCTGTGGCAATCCATTGTTCATAACATGCTGAGTGGAGGTTGATGATCGACATCTGAGGTGGAAAGAGCGACTGCCAGATATAAAACCTATTAAGTAATGAGCTAAATGTCCTTTGAAACCGAGTTGATGAATTTTGAAAAGCAATGCGGGTTTGTAGACCATATCATAGGCTTTACTAATGTCCAAAAATACTGCCATAGTGTGTTCGTGTTTTTTGTAACTAAGTCTGATGTCTGTCTCTAATCTAATGAAATGGTCGACTGGGCTGCGTCCGTGACGAAAACCACATTGGAATGGAGATAAAAGAGAATTTGTGTCCAGGTGCCAGGTCAGTCTTTTACTAATCATTATTTCAAGAAGTTTCCCCAAGCAACTGGTAAGAGCAATTGGGCGAAAATTTTTGGGGTTACTGTGATCTTTGTCGGGTTTTGGAATGGGAATGATGATAGCTTTTTTCCATGTTTCAGGAAAGATGTGATTTGCCCATAGTGAATTAAATGTGTCTAAGATGCATTGTTTGGTGTGGTCAGATAAATGTCGAAAAAAGGAATAATGTAATTTGTCAGGCCCTACTGAAGTGTTACCGGCAGAGGAAATGGCATTCTGCAGTTCGAAAAGTTGAAAAGAAGCATTGTAGTCCTGAGTATTGTCGGATTGGAAGAGTTCGAGATTGTTGTGAAAAGTGTGTTGCGCGTTTGGTAGGAAATTAGGTCTGTAATTCCCATCGGAGCTATTATGGGCTATGGTATCAGCTATGGTATTTATTATGGTTTGTGGGTCTGTAATAGTGAGATTGTGGATTTTGAGGGCCGGTAGAGATTTAAATGGGGAGCGTCCGGACAAACGTCGGATTAATTGCCATATTTTACTCAAAGGTGTTTGAAAAGTCAGCTGGTGTAAATATAAGGCCTATGAACGGCGCTTGGCATCGCGGATGATGCGGCGGGTCCTCGCACGTTCGCGGTTACGGATGTATAAATTTTATTGATCGGGATGTCGTAAATAATTTATAAAAGCTCTTTTTCTTACAGCAATGGCTTTTTAAATTTCTTGACACCACCAAGGTACTGGTTTTCTTTTTGTGGATGGTTTTGTAAGTGGAATAGTCGTGGAAGCTGCCTCGAAAAGTGTATTTGTAATTGAGTTGATGTTTTCGACAGGAGAAATGTTGGGGATGTACTGCAAATAAGAAAGCTCCTGAAATGTTGTCCAATCGGCTGTTGAAATCTTCCAGCGGGGAATAAAACTGGGTGTGGTGTCAGTCGCCGTTGAAAAAGTGGGTGTCAATTTGATGGGATAGTGGCGCTGTCGTGGATGTCGGTTTCTATGGTCCAATCAAAGTCGTTTGCCAGGGTGGGGGAACAAATATATAAATCAATGGCTGTTGCTGTATTATGTCCAAGGTGAAAAAAGGTTGGTTCTCCGGTGCTAAGTATTACTAAATTATGCCAGTCTAAAATTTGCTCAATGATGTGGCCGCGAGTGTCTCCTTGTGTACGTGCTTGATCCCAGGCTGGACTATGTGCATTAAAGTTTCCGAGTAATATGAAATGGTTCTTGAAATGTCCTATAATGTTTTCTAAATGTGTCAAAATATTTGTGTTCTCGGTTTGTGGTGGAATATAGATGGAACACACATCTATATTTATACTATG